>JANZLQ010000002.1:3265026-3313239 GCA_026212715.1 Elanus axillaris | reverse complement strand
AAAGGGGAAGCTTCCAGCAGCTTCTCACAGAAGCCACCCCTGTAACCCCCCCACTACCAAAACCTTGCCACAGAAACACAATACAGACAATTAACTCTTATACCAGCTGAAACCAGGACAAGTGGTTGGGTTTTTTTCTACCCATATTTTATTTCAGTTCCTGGGGATGTGAGTACAACTATTACCATGTTGGTGGTGGGATCTGATTTAAAGAAAAAAAAAAGTCTAATTAAATCCAGAGTGTCCAGGAATATTAAAACAGTTGTTGTCAATGTTGTTGGTTTGAAATGTACCCAAAGTTGCCCATTTGTTACTATTTATGGCATTTTTAAATGAGTCTTAATGACAGATTCAACTCCATACTCAGTATTAAAAATGTCATCATCAACTTGAAAGTTTAACTTCCAAAACAAGTTGAAAAAAGAGTGCCTTTGGAAGTATCCCACTGCCCTTTGCTCTTTGACTCAGTTCCAAGTCATTTGCCGGATTGCAGTAATTTGCATAAAGCAAGAATAAGAAGAGGTATATATAGCAAAACTAGTAAAATATCAAACAGCATAGCATTTATATGGTCCACATCTCGGAGTCTGTGCCAAACATCCAATTTATTGCTTGTTTTAATATTTCTGTAAGCAAATCATGTTAGGTATTAATAGAGCTTAGCTCACTGTAAGACAGAACTACAGCTTTTGTCACTTTGCAGCTCTAGATGTAGTTTTATGGGCACAGAAAACTAGTACTTCAAAAGGAAACAATATAATTGTTAATGTAACTGATGCGTGGATTTGGAGAAGTACTAAGCTCAATTCTTTAGTAATACTGTATTCTGTTGAATGTTTCTGTAATTCCTAGAGTAAATTAATGTAGACTTCTTTTGATTTCTGATAATGTATTTAAAATTAGGCTTCTTTCACTTTAGGATTAGAAGCCTAGTGGTGCTTTCACAATCTTGGAATGATTTGTGGCTTTTTATAGTTTAATCTACTGTTTAGATTGCCCAGACTGGCAATCCACTGCTTAGATTCAGTGATGTCTGTCCAAATATTCTACATGAGAGTAGCTCCCATGTTTTCAGGGCTACACATTGACCGAGTCCCTTACCTAGCATTTTTTAAGTACACTGAGAAGTGCAATGAAGCAAAGTATTTCTTAGAATTTGTAACTGTTTCACTGTAGATAGAAACTTTAATTTTGATGAGTCAGAGCAGAGATTTTCAGCACTCTATTGTGGCATAATTTAGTCTATATAGAAGGAATGACTGGTACGGAATCTGGGATTACCAGAGCCTGTGAAAGTCATGCACAAAGTAACCCAGGTTAGCCTAGTCTTTGTGTTTCCTCTCGACCCTATTGTTTGTAGAAAATTCAGAGCTGCTTGCTTTGGTGAAGGCTGAGAGCAGTGTCTGGTAGCTTCCTCCCCCCTGCCAGGTTTTACAAAAGGTTTTCACAATATCCAAACTTCAGCTATAACCATATGTGCTCAACCATGAGGACATTTTGGAAAAAAGGACTATGTCTTGTGCTGTTCTGTCATGTAAAACTGATGCTTTGTTTTGAAATAGCCTCCAGCCATGGTATCCTACAGATCAAACAGACCACTTACTAAAGAATCCCATTCTTCCTTACATATGCCCATGCCTCCTCCAGCAACACAGGCAGCAGAGACCACTGTGATAGCCAAGAAGACAAACTTGGAAAAACTAAGGGTCTGTTTGTGCCTGGTTTCTTAGGGACGTAATACTTTGGCAGTCTCTCTCTGTTCCTGTCTATCCCACTGCTATTGGAACTTTGATTCTTTTCTCATTTTCTCACCAACCACAGACCACACCAAACAAACAAAAGCAGGTTGTAGGGATATTTTAGAAAGCAAGAGCAGATTCGGCTAATGCTACACTTCATCACAGAATCCCCTTCTGAGGAACGAGACTTTATTCTTAAACTGCGCAACTTCCACCTGTAGAAGTTTTATGAGCACAGTTCAGGTTATGGTCAGCTGGAACAGCTTCAAACAGCCAGTCTGAAAAAAACCTACAAAGATCAAACTCAGAATTGAAACCTTAGCTTTGAGTTACAGGAAGAATTAAAGAGTGATGGTGAGGGTTAAGTATCACATTTTCTTTGTCAATATGCTGTGGTTTGAGGTGAAGCGGCATTCTACTTCAGCACGTTGTACTGAAGGTCGCTGGCCTGTTGCATCTGATCTCACTTTGTAAGCAGCACATGCAGAATATTCCCAATTCAAATATTAAAGCTGGTAAAAGCACTTCGTCTCCATGTAATAACCATTCAGGTTTCTTAGAGAGAGACTGAGCGTTCTTGTTGGCAAGGTAATCTCATTCTCATCCTTAAAATTGGTTATCCCTAACTCAGGGGCAGTCCACAGCTCTGCTGGAATATGCATGAGGGTGATTCTTTGGATGATGTCTAAGTGAGAGAGACTTTCAAAGGAGCAAATACTAGCTAGGTTCAATGAAGAGAACAGAAGTCCTCTGCTTGTTTGAAAATCCATTTGTAAAATCAAGGATCTAGCAAAATTTGATTTTTAAACAAACATTGCATGTAAAAATGTCAGGTAAACAGGGCAAAGGGAGAATAATATGACAGCAAGTAGATAAAGCAGCAATATTACAGAGCTTCGATTTGCAGTTTTCCAGAACATGAAGCAGCTCGTACATTCACTATCTACAAAAACACGTGCTACCAAAAGCACAGCTCATCTCAAGGAAAATGGACAGGCGACAGAACAAGCAAAATTACATTGCTTATATAAACAAGTCATAGATGTCTCAGGGGTGCACTACGAAGAGACAAGAGGCAACAGTCACAAGTTCCAGCAAGGGAAATTCTGACTAGATGAAAACTTCAGAGTAGTGGTGGTTAAGCAGTGAAACAGGCCCAGAGAGGCAGCAGAAGAATTTTCACCCTGCAGACAGGCAGAGCTCAAAAAGGTCCTGGGCAGTGTGATCCATCTTTGAAGTTAGCCCTGCTTGGAGCAGGAGACTGAAGCAGAGACCTGCCTTGCACAGACCAGGAGGCACAAATAATCCTGTTCAAAGTGATCCTATCTAAAGCATTTGGCAAGGTGTGTTTATTTTTCTATATATATTAAGTTATTTTGAGTATACAGCATTTCCAACTACAAGCTATCCTTTCCTCCTCTGTCTTAAAAAAACCCCAGAGCTTGCTAGAAGTAACAAGAAAAACCTCTCAGAAGGTGAACGCTGATCTCAATGTTGCTTTTAAGGTAGAAGTTATTCTTGTTATGACATGTGTATCATAACTTCTCTATGCAGAGGGTGGTGCCCCATGTGAAGTACTTTGTGCCCTTGCTGCAAGAAAGGTCACATTAAAGGGTAATTCCACAAGTATTTGGTCCTTAAAGCAGAATCCTTTGGGCTGCTCACATGGATGTGTACAAACGTCTCTGTATGGAGGCATAAGGAAATACTTGTTCATGAAGAATGTTATTTTACCAGCCCCCCGAAGTATCAAAGCAAGAAGGAAGAAGTTGAAAAAATAATCTGAAAGGAATTCACTATAAATAAAGAAAAAGTTAAATTGTTTTGAGAAAGCCAATAATAAACCTTTCTTTCAATAGTAGCAACAGCAGAAAAACAAGACTGAGCAATGTCAAATATCAGGCATAATCATTTACCTAGCTGAAGTGGGATTCAGCTGATCAGCATTTCTGGCATTTCAGGTTTGCAAAAAGCACAAATGCTTTTACCAGTTCCCCGTTTCGCTTTCTACCTATAGATGTAGGATTATGTGGCAAAATATCTGTTTCTCTTTCTACCTATAGATGTAGGATTATGTGGCAAAATATCTGTGTATGTGTTTTCTCAAACAGGTGGAGGATTACAGTGCTAACTGAGACTAAACAACTAGTTTGTCTGAACTGTGTAAGTTATGTTTTATCTGGAAATCAAAAAACTGCACTTCAATATTTCAGACTGTTCACAATAGTAAACATGCAAATAATTTATTTAGAAAAGTTTTGCTTTTTAAAGATTTTTTTAAAAGATCTTTCAGGCTTTCACTGTTGACTTGCTACAGTTTTGCATTTCTCCTCAGAAAAAAAATGAAACAATTGGTGATGTTTCTAAATGAGCAAATATGCAGAATATTTGCTAAAATACGCCGAAGGAATCTAAACTGTTGCCTCCCATGATGCTAAACGACCCACTGTATTATTACTAAAGAAGAGACATTTTGTACAGAGAGACACCTGGTCTCTGTAGGTCTATTTTGGACAAAGGTCCAATGGTTTGAGATTGAACTAAAAATGCCATGATTTTTCACAAAACACAGCAGCATCTTTGTGAATGCCAGTCTGAACAGCTGTTGCCTATGTGCATACCATACCCCCTGTAGTCACAATCAGGTAAGATTATTTTTTTTTAGCAAAGCATATCTAAACTTGTGTCTAAAGTTTCTATGAACTTGAAGCCATTGTCAGACTTCATGAAGTAATTGCATTGCCTCAGACAAAGAAAAAAGAGTATTTGCATTAAGTCTAAGTCTGTAAAACACATACCCTGCTTTCTTTCCAGAACTGCAGTATTCAGAGTCCTTTTTGAGAAGTGGAATCCTCTTCAGCACTGCAAGCATTGCCTACTTGGCTAATGAATATGCAATACCTGCAAATGAATAGTGATTTCCTTTGAATTAATGGGATGGAGAAAGCAAGTGTGTTGGTAAAATACACGAGAGATGTCAGAGAAATAAAAAGCATCTTTCTGCAGGTACCTCAAGTTGTGACAAGAAGGGGAGATAGAAACCCAAACCTTTTAATTTTTTCTTTCACGAAGTGGTTATACTTCTTTCCAAAGAACTACCTGATACCGTTTGTGTTAAGCCTCCTGTGACACTGCAGTTTCCCACCATTTCTCTTGTCCTTTTTCTGTCTTTGAAACCTTTTGAAGAGTAAGGATGGTAGCTAACCGTGTTTAAACACATACCAAGCACAAAAAGACCCCACATTCCTGTGATACAAACAATAAATTTAGGATATATAGAGAGTCATGATGTTAATTTTAGAGGAAATCCATTCATGTTTTTCTTAATTATGGTGAAGACTATGATTATCTTTCTCTTAGGTAAAACATCAGGGACTGGCTCCACCTTTCAGTGAAGGCCTCTTGGAAACCACTATGAAATGCTAGGAATTGGTTAAGAACGTAGCCTATGCAATTAATCTTGATGTTAGTTGTCAATTTTACTGAAGCAAAATGCCAGCAGGACTGTCTTGCACTGTCAAACAGTGCTTTTGGAAGGATGTTCCTTCTAAAGGGAGTGTGTTTCAGAGCTGAACAGGGCTGGTGGTGTAGGGCCTGGAGCATATTGAATCAGCTTTCAGCCAGCAGCCATAGGTGGATTCAGAGGAGTTGTAAGAAATCAAGCCAGATGCTCGGAGGCTGCTGTTTCTGTTTCCATGGGAACAGAGAGTGGCTCCTCACAGAAGGCAAGGTGATTTGAAATTTTTTAAATTGGCACGATTGTGGATAATTTGAAAGCCCTTAACATTTCCCGCATTGAAATTTGGATAGCCATTTGTATGGAAATAGAAACGGCAGGCACAGCTAACCAGCTAAAACGCCTGTGTATTTTAGCTGTGGTTTTCCTCTGGAAGTGGTTTCATTGCTGTTGGTGTCTCTAGGCTTTAGGACTCAGTAAGACACCAGAGGCTGGACTTTTTAAATTTTGAACATTACAGCAATCGTTCTGAAGCCGTATCTCTTAGACGTAATTGTTATAGAGGCTTTGAAGGACTGTAGAAGTGCCTTCTATTCTCCATTTTCATTTCACAGACAATGATTCCAAGGGACCACAGTATACCTGAGGAGTTTTGGAAAATAAAAGCAGCTTAATCCTTGAATTATCCGAGTATTCAGCAGCTCTTTATATACTGCCTTAATACTTTTCATAGACTCCCTCATCCACTTTCTGTGTAGACTAAAAGGTTTACTGTCTACTCCATCAGACTACGCAAAATCAGAAACATTAACTGTGAAGAATGTCTTGCTTGAAGCCCTAGATGAGTGCAACCCCATTTGTAGATGCTATTTTCATATTTTAACTACTGTCAGGTTCAAACCTGCCACCCAAATCCCTAATAATAAATTTAGTAAATAAAAATTAACTGAAACTTCCTCTCTGATGCACGTCAAAATTTGAGGGTTTTTAATATGAACTTTAAAAAAAATCAGACTTTTCATCAATTTCAAGTACAGAAGAGATTCAAATGGTACATTCTGCTGCCAGACAGTTTAATTACTGGGAAAAAACCCACCCTGATACTCTGGCCTGCAGCCTGACTCTTGGCCTTATCAAATAGAAAACCTGATTTTTAACCTTTCAGAGCAGTGGTGGGAAGGGAGTTGCAGTGGCTATTGGGGAAGTGTTCCACTTAAGGCTTGTTATTGACACTTCTGAATTTCTCAGTGGAGCTGTATGCAAAGATTAGATAAAAAGCCACATTAAAAGGGTGAGGAAGGAGAGGTGAAAGGCTTTGCAGGTTTCCAAAGCATCCAGCCTGTCAATAACCAAATAAACAGCTAAGTGTCTGATCACTTGTCATTGCCACCCTACTCCCACTCACTACAGTGACAGGAGTCTAAACTCTAAACCCCTTGCCCACTGAAAATGCTTCTCTTTTGCACAAATGAATCTATATAACTGTTTTGTAGGGGAAAATTTCATGAAGTTCAAGGTGGTTTCAGTAGATGGCATTATAGTAGCTAGTAGCATAGCAAAGTTCAGTGATTTTGCTCCCGTTCTCTCAACCCTGCAGACCTCCCTCCTGGGCTCAGCCTTTCCAGCCTTCACACAACTCAGGCCACTCACATCAAAATATTAACCCAATCATGAGATAGAGCATTTAAGAACTGGATGCAGTGTTGTCTGGTTCCTATTTAGAGGATGGTTTTAGGAAGATTTCTTCTCCAAGTGCAGCACTCATCATGAGAGTTTTACAAAAGACTTGCAAGACTATCCCAACACATTCGGCTGGGAGACAAAGATAAGTTTCTTGAGTGGTCAGGAAGCTGGTGTGTCTTTTAAGTAAGACAGCTCTTGGGAACTGCTATTTCTGGGTACTGTTTCAAGCTCTGCTAAATGATACAAGCCTACAACAAGTAATTGCATCTTACAAACTAGCAGCTGTAGTAGACCAGCTCAATATAAATTTAGTAGTAGATGCCCACTGCAAGGTATTTAGGTATTCTTTGGCGCTTTGGCTTATGGGAGAAAAGGAAAATAATCCTATATCAGTTTTCCTGAACCCAGTCACGGCCAGTGCAGCAGGGAGCTGCACCCAAGGCTCTGCAGAGAGCTATTTACCAGCTGCAGAGATACACTTTTATACCTTGGCCAGGCAGAACTGGTGCTGCTGTGTGCAGAGGAAATAAGCAGCGTGGGGTTATGGATTCTGTGCCCGATGCCGGCATGGCTGGCTGATGACACATTACTCACACATTGGCAGCTGGGAAGCGCAACCACCTGGAGAAGACTCCCTCGTCAGCATCCCACTAACCCCATCCCAGGTCTTCACCTCCAGCACTGACGCATTTGCCAGGACCATTTGCTATAAGTTTCCATTTCTTTGGCTGCAAAAGTGAGATAATTTTCTCTCCTCTCCAGAGCCCTGCAAAGCCTGACTACCCCTGCAAGGCACAGCACCCTCTGGGCATAATCCAGCAACGCTGGGACACCTGAGCAGTGATGGCTCCAAATCAAGTGTCTGCCCAACAGCTCTGCTTCATCAGAGCTAGGGGCTATGACTCACACCAGCTAATTTCCAGCAGCTCATCAAAATACCTGAACTAGGAACACAGTTGGTCTAGGCTTTTCTGCTGCCAAAGGTAAGAGATAAACTCATCCACAGTGCAAAGCTGACTGCCCGCGTTTATCACATCTAGAGAGGCTTCCCTGGCTCCTCCTAAGGGAGATGACTGTGCTACACCAGTACTGTTGGGTGGGACAGATGCAAGCACAAAGCTCAGTGTGAGATTCAATCAAATAATTGGCTTTTTGGTTGGAGGCCAAACTAAAAATAATGAGAAAGTAGCATATCATTTTGGAGGGCCAAAATGCACTCAGTGCATTTTTATGAACCTCGACAGCAGCACAGCTATCCGTTTCAAAACAAACCAGTAATTTGGAAATAGTAAGAGGAAACACGTAGTTTTAGAAAGACACTCTTAAAAAGATTATCTTTTTTTTGCTTACAGACTAAGTATTATGACTAGTGCCCATGCCCGCAAAATAGATTTTTTCAGGAAATTTTCCCTTCTGGAAGAATGCCTCACTCATTCCCCCTCAGCACCCTCTGCGAGTGAATCCTCACATTTCTCCTTCTCCCCCTCCCACAAAATGATGCTTTTTGTCCTGCTGCTCATGATAATCAAAGCAGTTTCTCACCTCTGGCCCTGTAAACTCTCTCTTTTGCCATCCTTTGCTTGCACTTCATTTTCCCTTTCAAAGCCTCTGCACATTCCCTGTCTTCGTCAGACCACCAGGAAGGAAACTTGCCAATTCTCTAAAATACTAGCTACCAACCGCTCATGGTGTGACTACTGATAACTAGCCACCAACTGCTGAAGATGTCTGTACCCTGCTGGAGCTCAGTGAAGCTGCGAGACTTCACTGAATGATCTGCCTGTGTGACTGGTGCTGTAGGGACAGTAAGAAAAAAGCAACACTCCGACATCAGGAGCAATGCTAATTAAATATAGCTAAGTCATTCCTGATGTGTTCTTGGTGTGAAGGACATATTTTTGCATAGGCAACCGTGGCAGGAGTTTTTTCCTTTTCTTTTCTTCCTACCCTCTGAAAACGCCAGTAAGTATTTAAAAACACATGTTTAAGAATCCTTAAAACATCCTAAGGAGGTGAACAGAGGCAACATCACCTGTCGGACAGGCATTTTGAAGAGGGTTTCATGGAAGCGTTAGACATATTACCTTAGTATCAATTATTTGCAGCTGCATTGTAACAGATCAGTTACCTTGTTTAACTAGATGTCTGAAATACCTGATGTCAGCAGCACGCTGTGTGTGGCGCTGGGTGCACTGCTGGTTCAGATGTCTGTGAAGCTTCACTTCAGGTCCTGGTGCTAATAAACTCTTAGCTCTTTTATTACAGGTTTTTTCAAGAGTTTGGATTTTACTTCTAAATTTTATGTATCTTGCTTATTCATATAAACATCTACATGAGGGTATGCAAATCAGAAATTTTCTCTATATAGACATACAGGTATCTAAAAGTGTGCAGACACCTGCACACTTTACGGTGTTCTTAATTTACCCGGAGTCCTGAAAAGCCTTTTCAGTTGCAAAATGCAACTTTGAGCTACGCTTGCCATGTGCAAATACATGGGCCTCTGCCAACCCCAGAAGGTACTGGAGAAATGTGGCGCATACATTTCTTTTGCTTCTTTTTCTTTGTAAGACCACAGCGTTATATTATAGTTTGACTCTAATTTCCTCCACAGCGTATCTCTTTGTTTGTGCTGGTTTCCTTTGGATTTTGATTGCTCTCCTCTATCCAATCAAATCATATAACTGAATTTTACTTCTTTTTTTTTTTCTTCTTCTCTCTCTCTTTTTTTTTTTTTTTTTAATTTGCCAGCCGCTCACGTGCACACATGGCAAGGAGCAGCCTGACATCATTTGACATCTCCTTGCTTCCTCATTTCAATATTAACTGTTTACCAGAAGAGAAACAGGTTTGGCGTTAGGGTGCTGAGTGCATGCGTGTCTCTGTGTGTGAGCAAGAGCTTTTTTCCCCTCTGACCCTTCACAGCCATAGGTCATTACGCTGAGCTGCCTGAAAGTGCCCAATGCTATTTTTCACCAGCTTGACTTCAGAAGAGACAGGTCTGTGGATGTGCTCTACTTTCTGCTTCAGCTAGGGTACAGCAGCAAGACTCAGTTCTGTGGCTGCTGCTGCTCTCATCCAAGAACAAACTTGCTGAAGGATTCCTCCCCCTCCACACAGCAATAATAATGACACAGCTGCAGTTTAAAGATGCATTTTGGGTAAGTAAGCATTTCCGATGTGTTTCCTATATTCAATGTATCTGTATTTAAAAATCTTTTAAAATATGGCTTAGTTCTATATATAGTTTAAAACTAATTTGATCCTCTTCTGTGTTCTAAATTTAGTTTAGTAAAAAACCAAATTTGTCTCCAAACAAAACCATACTGTTTAGTAGTGTAAGTGTTTGATCCTAGGCAGAAGGATGCATTGTAAAGAATATATCCAGTCCACATAAAATGACTGGCATTCCCAGTTCCTGTGCTAGCTCCAGAAACCACTTTTGAAAGGGACAGCGGTTTGTCTGTCTCAGACCCAAGAGCACTTGCTTCCAGTGAGTGTCTTCAGTTTTAGGAGTGGCTCCCCTGAGCAGGTGAACTGTTACTAATTACAGTTTGAATTCTCTCATGTTTGCTTGTAGAGCAAAGGCAGCGGGCTACTTGCAGAACGCTATTGCTCACCCACATAGGGAGTCCATGCCTGCTTTTAAGTGCAGAAGGGCTTGCATGAGGCATGTAGGTGCCCAGGAGTCATACAGCAGCACAGGCTGAAAGAACTAGCAGTGACATTTGAGAACTAAGCCCAAACACTCACAACTGGCTTAAAAAGAGTGGATACTAAAACAACTAGATATGCTCTGCTCTTGTTGCTGGACTTTTGGTTGGAGAACCTTTTGGTGTGTTGTTTTCAAGCTCTGTCTCTGCAGTTACAAGGCAAAAAGACCCTAGCTGTTTCTCTCTCAAGGGTAATCTGAGGTTCTCTTGCAATTATTTCTGGATTGGAGGCTTTAAGGAAAAAAAAAACCAGCCCAACAACAAATTCTAACACTGCAAAGTTGGGTAAAAAGGATGTGACACGGTTGCCTCTTGTCTGGGAAATCATTTTACCAGCATCTAGGACTGACTTAAAGACAGACGCATATGAATTCTTCCTGTCATTTTCCTATCAGGGCAAATAGAACAGCCCCTTCATGGTGTATTTGCTCTTGTGCTTGCTTTCTATCCCCCCCCCCCTTCAGGGTAAACCCTCTCTTGGTGTAAAATAGAAGGGCAGACGCAAGAAGACATTTCAGTGAACAACCTTCCTCACGGCTCTTCCAGGAAGCCCTCCCTGCCCCCACTCTAGTACCAGATTCGAACAGTTAAAAAAAAAAAAGTAATGAGGAAATACAAAAGTTAATTTTGATGTGAACCCTAACTGTGCCTGACCACAGGTACATGAGTCTCTGTGCCTCCTTTTTTATACAGCTACTAATTGCATAGCGCGACGCATAGGGTAGGACACAACTGCAAGCTAGTGCTACCTTGGGAGCTTCAGCTTTTGCATTTCTGTACTTCCTTTGAAAACATACCATCTGACTTTCAGAACTGGCACATTTGCTATATTTACTTTTCAAGGTCTTGGTCTTTAGCAAGAGTACATCAGGTGTACTCCACGGACTGGAGTAGGGTTAGGGTGGTTAATGCCAGCTGAGAATCTGGCCAGGCCAGCTCTTCGTGGCTCTTCTTTCCTAAACTTCTCTCCTACGCTTAGTCACCTTACCATGACTATAATCCTTGCTTAGCTTTGAAGCTAACACCTTCCTTAAAGAGAAGCATCTTTGTTTTTAATATTGTTTGGCTGGAAACATTGTATCACCAGGCTTGATTAATAAGGCAGAAATATATTTGGTTGCAGGATGGTAGTTTTGGCTATGCAACGATAAGTCTTTTAAAATGAAAACTTACAGGATATTGCACAATGTGACAAAAGTGTACAGCTTGCCCCCCAAATCACAAGATCAGCAATTATTTTTGCATTCATAAGGTTCTGTTATGCCCATTAGTGAGAAGGAAATGTATTTGCACGGTTTGCTTCAGTGAGCAATTATCTCCTTTGTTCA
This sequence comes from Elanus axillaris, assembly GCA_026212715.1. Lineage (NCBI taxonomy): Eukaryota > Metazoa > Chordata > Aves > Accipitriformes > Accipitridae > Elanus > Elanus axillaris. The sequence goes on along the minus strand of JANZLQ010000002.1, from coordinate 3,301,319 downwards.
ATTTGTACCATGAATGGAAACCGTCTTTACAATTAAAACCCAAAAAGTATACTTGCACCATAGTAGATCACTCAGTACAGATCCCTGATCTCTAAGACCTGCCTAAGGACACCACTGCACCTCCTCCCTGTAATTCACTCTTACAAGGTATACCTGAGCAGCAACTCCCTGCTCTTACCAACAGTAAAATTTTGGATAGGCAGAAGTTTATTTAGTACCTATCGCAATGTAAAATATGTAAAGAAATCCTAAAAGCAGCAGACCTTCCCCAACTAGGAGAGAGAGAGCACCATTCATTCCTCCCCAAAGTTTCTCAAACTTCATAAGAACAGGGTGTGCCATCTTTCACGAAAATGCAAATTGTTCCTCATAACAGGTGTAAGTTTTAATCTCTCTTTTTCCTTATTAAATGTAGCAGTGATAGTACTATACTAAAAGTTTCACACTTGTACTATTTTTTCTTTTATTTTCTTTGTAGCATGGCCTGGGCTAAAATCAGTATATTTTTTAATTACAATTTTTTGTTTTACATCCTCCACACACTCTTTAATGGTTTAAGGCAAAGTTGCTCAAAGCCTCCACAAAAATGTGCTTCTTTGCAGAAGTTTTCTGTCTCTGATAGTATTTTTTGGAAAATATTAGTGAGATGAAAATACAGATTGGTTTTGATAGCCAATGCAGGGCAGTTGCTAATGGATTAATATTCTGCTGAGCTGCTATACAAAAGTAACAGATGTTACCTGTCTTCTCTAGCATCGTATTAGACAGGTACGTAAATTCCCATGTTAATGGGGAGTAGGTCTGCGATACCAGCTGAGTTTCATGTTAACAGAGTTATGTTAATAGGCAGAGATCTGAGCAACATTAATTTTTTTGTTACAAAAAAACACTGACCAAGAAAATCTTCCCCCTTCTGTCACAAATACTGACTCTCTTTCTTAGTCTTATTCTATGTTCTTGTATTCATTGTTCGCTTTTCCTCTGAAATGCTTGTCATTGCCTTTTCCTTCTATTTTGTTTTTCTCCAACATTCTGCTCAACACTCCAGTTGCAACCTTGTGAAATGCAGCTGTGTCTGGCTAACAGGTAGGTAGATGCTTACTGGCAACATTTACTGGCTTTGACTTACCCACCTGGGAAGGGGGAATGAGTAAGACTTTCAGAGGAGGCGTTTGGTTTTGGGGCAGGCTCCAAAATGCCCAGAGTCGAGTGGGAGCAAATCTATGCCCTTAGGCAGCTTTGAATCAAACTCAAGTGGCCAAGTCAATTCTGAAAACGTGTCATGGGCTCCTAAGGTGCCTAGGATTTAAAAAAAAATAAAATGCTTAAAGTGTGAAGTACCTGTTCGTTCTCAGCTGTGGGATGAGCTCAGGGCTTCTGGATTCTCACCGCTCAGATTTAAAAACGTGAGTGAGCTGGAAATACGGGCCAGCAAATGTGATCTAGGCTTTCAACGTGAAATAGCAAGATTTGCCTCCCTGCCCTGCTGCGGACTTCTTGTTACCACATTCCCGCTCATGCAGTACCAGTGATTATGGCCAGATGCTACAGCGCTGGGAGCCACAGAAGTGCTAAGATTAAGAGCCTGTTACAAACAATGATGCTTGCTTAATCTTTCTTGTTTTGACTTCAGGCTACATTCTACACCAGGTTCAATGCAAAGCCGACTTCGCAGGTGAATGTCTCAACTGTTACTGTAGCTTTTCCACACAATGGTCTATTACATATGTCAAAGAAGATGTAATTACTTTCATAAATAATTTAACTTCTAAGGAGACTCTTAACTGTGGTAGAAGAGTACAGAGATGTTTACAAAAGTCACAGTAAAACTATCTTCTAGACTTACTAGGCAATGTACAAAAGAAATACAATATCAACTGGTTTACTCAAAAAAGGAAGTATTTTTCATACCGGGAGCTACCCTGCTTTCCTTTAGAGGTTAAGTTTTGCAGGGCCTGTTGTTCTGAAGCAGGTCTGTGAGGAGGAAGTGAGACTGGGCAGGTTTGTCCGGAGGGAGGAACCAGAGCTGGTGAGGGCTCCTGCCAGCCCCAGGCACCCGAGGCACGGCTGAGCTCAGGCAGGGAAGGATGTGACTGCCAAACCTTTCACCCCGGCATCTCGGCTTTGCAAGTGGTTCCCCACCGAGTGTCATTGGAGTCGGACTGCACGAGTTGCATCTGTATCTAGTGACACAAGACAAATTAAAATAAATAATCTCACTGCACGCCGGCAGACAGACAGGCCAGGCCCTGTTGTTGGTACGTACTGCATCTCTCTGAACTCCAGAAAGTGTGATTAAAGGCAGACGTACGGCTGCGGCTCTGCTTACATCCATGGCACTTCATCACTGGTGGATGTCTGTGGAAATGGGGAATGAAGGGAGAACCAGCTGAGAAAAGTGGAACCGACTGACCAGCTGATGTCTGTGTTTGTTGTGAGGTCAACTTCATCTCCATGGAAGAGGCTGTTCTATTCTCTTTTTACATGTAATTTCTCCCTACATTCCCCCAGCCGATCTGGGAAGGACGCTTACCTCACTGGGGCAACGAGAAACACACATGAAGGGGGGGTGCGTTCTTACAACAGCCATTGAAACCAAAAGCAATGACAAGTAGAAAACTTGATTAGTTGTTGTGGCTATGGAAAAACTGGTGCTTCACAAATCGCTTCTGAGCAGAGCACAACAGCTAAAAATGGAGCTCAAATGAACTAACACTCCCAGCACAGATATCGATAGCGAGGCAAAGATGTCAATGTCTACTTCCATCTCCTGTATTCCTAAAACAGCACCTAGGAAGGTCTGTGAGGAACCAAGTACAGCATATTCAGGGTGGTTCATTTCCTTGGTGATGAGCTCAAATAGAAGGACTAGAGTTTTATGTTTGCAACTTTTGGTTATATGCTTAGTTATGGCCTGCATGTGGCACCTCAGGCTGAGCATCTTCCCTACAAGGAGGAAGAGTATCTGGGGGAGGTTTAAACACAGTGGGCTGGTCCTGAGGCTGCAGGAGGCTTTCCAGACCAGGTAGATTAATGGGTTTACAGAAAGTTCATTTTAAGTCAGCAATCGAAATAATTAGACAGTTAAGTAATTACATTTTAGTAAAATGTTCTGATGACCATGCTGAAACTGGGTGCCTTATCCAGGGGTTTTGTCTGCTTAAATTGGTTGATCAATGAAGTCACTGTGACAATTTTGTTAATATTTTTACACAGTTATATCTGGTTTGTTTTGATCTGTCCTGCTTTGTGAAAGTTGTTTGGTTTTGCTTGGGCTCGGAGAAATGGAGGATTCTTATTTACGCCAACTTTAACTGTGCCATGAATATGCATTTTAAATATGGAATAGGTGAGTCATCGACTCTCTTTTCACCCACACGCACACAGACACATCTAATGAACACCACCTAGAATTAAATGAGTGTTTGTCGCACAGGGTTTGAAAGGGATCCTGTGTATCTGTAACAGCACTTCATGCAAAGATCAAAGAGGGTGTCCTCTGGTTTGCTAAAGCAGCCCGTTGAGGTGCATTTTCTGATGGTAGAATCACAGAATAGCTGAGGTTGGAAGGGGCGTCTGGAGATTGTCCAGCCAACCCCCTGCTCGGCAGCTACAGCAGCTTGCCCAGCACCATGTTTTGAGTATCTTCAGAGCTGGAGACTCCACAACCTCTCTGGGCAAACTGTTGCACTGTCTCACCACCCTTACAGCAAAAAACCTTCTTATGGTTAAACAGGACTTCTTGTATTTCAATTGGCGCCCATTGCCTCTTGCCCTGTCACTGGGTACCACTGAGAAGTCCTGGCTCCGTCTCCCCTACTCCCTCCCACCAGGTACCTCCCACCAGAGCCATCTCTTCTGCAGGCTGAGCAATCCCAGCTCTCAGCCTCCCCTCCCACAACAGACTCTCCAGGGTGAACCTCAGATTCTCCCTGTGAATCTCTTTTCAACATATTTTTTTCCTTGCTGGACTGGGTGATTCATGACCCATCCCTTTCCTCCCACAAGGCTTGCACTCCCACAATGCAGCAGCACAGAGTTGCACCACTTCTCTTTCTTCAAAGTTTACAGTCACTGATGGGGACACTGACCTTGCGTTGCTTTGCAGGCACAGTGGAAGACTCTGAATTTCAATCCAGTTACACTCATTGCATACTTGTATGGAAGGCAAATTAGGCTGCTTCATAAACAGATTTTTTAATTTTTATTATTATTCAGCTCCTTTTAGCTCAAAAAGACCTTTTTTCTGATTTTGTTTTCATGCCATACTGCAGCAAGCTAGATTCTGGCTGGCAGATGGCAAGCAAAACATTTGTTTCATCTCCTGTTTACTCTAACTTTTGTAATAAAACTTTTCTCAGCAGTCACAGTTCAATAATATACAAAGTTCACGGTATTGTTCAGTAAGAATTTGGGGATTTGAAGCTGGAAGAAGGTAAGGGCTGGGGGGCATGGCTCTGCACAGGGATCACTCAGCGTTGCTTAGGGTGTCAAGTTTAAGAAAAAAAAAATATGTTGAAAATATGCATCTAGATCCCAACAGCTTTTCAGTTCCCCAAATAATTGCTCCCTTACTATAAATGGAGTTTAGTACTTCTTCAAAGTGGTGGAAAAATGCCATTGAACAAGATTGAGGAATTCAAGAGTTCCATAGCTCTTGGTAAAATGCTCTTGGTGCAACTTCATTTTTGCTTGAAATGAAAGGCAACTGTTATTTACTCTTAGCCTTAAGAATTAAGTGAAAATTGACCAGCTTGGGCTAGCTTAGAGATACCAGCTTCTGTTTTTCCATTCAGAGCAAATAAATAAATAAACAAACACAACCTTTTTTTTTCTTTAAAGTTACAACTTTTCAAACCAAGATGCTATTTGGTGCTGCTCTCAATTTGACCAGGCCTAATTAATTCCTAAAAGGAAAGAAAAATAAAAAAATAAGGGGTGGGGCAAAGGAGAAAAAGAAAAAGGTGGTCAACAACACTGAGGTCTGAGTCTCATCACCTCCTGCTATTTGCAATAGGTGCTGTAATTACTGAAGAGTTATTAACAAGTCAGGATTGATGAATGTCCCTGGGGGCTGCTGCTCGGCAGGATGGAAATCCCCAGGAGCACCAGAAGGAAAGGAGGCACCTGCCATTGAAAGGCCCCGGCCACACTTTTTGTTAGGACTTGTGTTTTTCACAAAATCTTTTTCTCAAGAAAACACAATTTTACTGGGAGTAGGGGAGCTGATTTGGAAGGTAAAGCTGGGTTTCGATGAAGAAGTTTACATCTGGTAAAGGCTTCCCATGGAGATGGAGGTTTAAGGTGAAATTCTTAACCAAAGAGGGGAAGAGGAGACCAAACTCAAAAACCAGCCCTCTGGGGTCCTGGGAGCTCTGCAGGGTGGGAGTCATAATTTGGAACATGAACTGGAGCTTTCATTGCCCACAGTCTATCCTACCTGCAGCCTGGAGTCCAGGCATGCCTTCCCTCTGCTCCAGTAGATTCATCCACAAGTAAAACAGCTAGAGAAAGGAGAGATTAAAATGAAATTCCTCTTCTGTATATAGATAGCAGATGGTGGGTAGTGTGCCAGTTTAGGCAGGGGGATGTCTCAATCAGATCTGCCTGATTCAGAGCAGCTTTCTTCTTTATATCAATGTGAATGCCTTTTTTTTGTTGTTTTCTGTTGCTGTTGTCAAGAGGTGAAATGTGGACTTTTAAAATCTTATATAAATTTGCAGGGCAAGGAAACTGTTTCCCACCCTGCTCTAGAAGTCACAGTAGTTCATTTCATATGAAAGAAGCTCATGAGAAGATAAAACAATTCTAGGGCAGATAATGCCGAGGCTCTTTGTGAGTGGAACAAGAATTTTAGCCTTGCTGGTTAAAAGACAAGGGAGTTTTGAGTGAATGGACACCTTGTGCATGACAGTCAGGCTTACGCAACAGTTTTAACAGCTCAAAGGGTTCAAAAGTAGCTATGCTGGTGCAACCCCTTAGTGTGCACCCACTTACGTAGATCTTGCCCACTTCCTATACCCTAGGAGCTTGCAGCAGAAAGGGGGTACCTCCAGCTAAATACCTCATTGGCTCAGCAATTCCTAAAAAAACCCCAGAATTAATCAATTTTTAATTGTTTTGTATAAGGCAGGAGAGACATTTATGCAAGTGGGAGCAAACACAGAGAAACGCCTGCCAGAAGGCAACGTAGTACTGGCACGGTTGTCCCGTCTGGACAAACTGCTTGACTTTACTTTCATAAAACCACTCCCTTTTAAGAATTTCTAAAAGCCTAAAGTTGATTTTGTTCTGCTGGATTGCACAGTTCCCCAGGACTTTGTGATACACCATACTAATGGAGTGTAAGAATATGTTGCATCATATTGAGTAACAGGATATGTTGAAAATGATTATTTAGGTGGTAAAGATTACTTGTAAAATGGAAATAGTAATATGTAGCTATCAGAATAATCCTCAGTAAGAAATGAACTAAATCTTTATTTCACTCTGCTTGTACAGCAAGACTCTGAGAAGATTTCCTGAAGCTTTACCCTTCCCTATGTGCCAGGAAAGACCACTAAAAAAGTGCCTGGTTCATCTTCTAGAGGAAGCAGCGAGCATGGGTGCAGCAGTATGCTGTATTTAGTGCCTTTTTCAGGCCTAATACGAAACAGTTCTAAGTTTTCTAAAACAGGGAGGACAAAGACACATAGTTTTTTTTAATGAATTAATGTAACAGCTAAGCACATCTGGTTCCAGTAGCTCTGTATGACCTTCTGAACAATTGTCTCTGTGCCTGAACAAGTCAGGGTTGTTTCATGTTGCCTTACAGCAGTCTGGGACTGAGCCCACAGTGCTTGCAGGAGGAGGGGAGCTCTTATAAAAAGGAAGAGACTTGGAAGTGGATGAACTAAAGAGGAATAGAAACAAAAATAAACTCTGACCATTATTTTCTATAAAACAGAAGTATTCTCTACTTTTAAGACTCTGTTTTTCCTTATTTTACTTCCAGTTTCTCTTGTGTAGCTAGTATTATTCAGTAAGAGACTGAAGCAACATCTGATTTCACCATTGACACATTTATCTATCAGACCCCAGAAGGCACCATGGCAAAACAGTGCTGTGCCTTATGAAAGGCAAGTGCAAATGCTCACATCAGGCCTCTCTGTTGGCTCCCAGGAGGAAGCCACCTTACTTTATGGATTTAGCTGTTGCCTAAAGTCACCACATGGAGAAAATATAAAGAGATGCTGCCACCTCAAACCTGTGTCATATAGCCACATCAAGCTCCGATTTAAAACTAGCAAGATATTTTGCTTCCTCCTGTCCTATTTCTCACTATCCCCACCACAAAGGTGTTCTAGAAGTTAATTATATCCAAACTTCCTGAATGGATTCCTAGCTTTTTGTCACACTTTTTCTTGTGACACACATCTGGCTGCTGGCCCCTTTCCCCTTTTCCTAGCACAGAAGCATCAGGGGTCTGAACTGCTGCACAATAGGAGCATGCCACATGAAAGTGGTCAGAAACATCCCGAGACCTCCACCTGCAGGAACTTCAGGTCAAGACTGGAGTCAATGAAAACTAGTGGAAACAGGCAAATAAAAGTATGATCTCAACCTGGTAGTATATGTGCAATTCAAGAGAGGGCGCATTGTTTTCCCTGGCTGCTTTGCAATACAAGACATTTGGAATAAAACAATAAATGACAGCATCTCAGAATTAAGAGAGATGCTCTTCTCCTACTCAGTACAAAGGTGTTCTTGTGAAAAAGGAAGGCGCAAGGTTTATATTTCCTCACTTCGCTCGTGCCCTTTGTGGAATTGAGGCAGTATGAGACATGGGCAGATGGGCAGTTGAAAGGAGGTGATACCATGGCAAGTCTCCAAAGCTCTGTTTCTGCCTTCTAAAAGGTGAAGTTCCTTCCATGTAATGTTTGAAAGAAGCTGAAAGTTCAAAGATGACTGTCACATTCTCTAGTCCTCTGGCTAAAGCTTGGAGGAGTGATTTTGTGATTAATCACGTTATGAGATGTAAAAGCACTGCTGTGCAAAAAATAATAGAACACTTGCACTCTTCATACAAAGACACGAAAAATTAAGCTACAGTTTTTCTTCCCTAGGAAACTTTGGACATTCTCAGAAAACGATTTGATTAAATTATTAAGAAGGGAAGCTAAAATAGTGGTAATAAGCACAAGCAGAGTCCTTTTATTAGGCTGGAATTGAGACTTTCCAAGTCTGTTCCCTGCATGCCATTTGTCTGCCCGCCAACAAACCACCTGCAAAAGTTGTCGTCTTTTGTGCAGCCATTACTTTGTAGCTATGCAAATCACGGGGTGATTAAAACATGAGGAAAGCCAAACAATATGCTGTGACTGTAAGAATGCCTAATACATAACACGTGAGCAGTCCAGGACACCAGTGAGGAGGGTGAGGGCTCAGGAAGCCAAGGAGCAAATTCCTCTCGTCAGCAGAACTCTAAAACAACCATTTTACTCTTGGAGAAAACCTGCAATGTCATAGAGAGCAAAAGACCACTGGGAAGCTACTGGTTTGCTCTAGGTCACCAGTTTTGCAGTACTACCGTAAAATTCATGAAACATCAATTGCAATTTAATTCTGCTGCAGAATTGAAGTCTGATGAGAATCTCTGCTTTCATTTGAAGTGCTCTAACCTACCTTGTTACAGGGGAAAGCCCGAGATGGCAATCTAGTAGCTCCGCAAATGGAATGCTACAAGTGCAGTGTTTTTTTCCTTCTGATTTTTTAAGGTCCCATTCAAGGTTCATATCTATGCTATGCCTGGCAATAAATGCTGTTTGCTCCCCATGAAAAATACTGCATCGCAGATTTAGGTAACAAAGACTGCAGTGAAATTGCAAACTAAGCCTCATGTTGAAAATGACCAAGTCAGCTCCTGAAATCATCACAAAAAAGTTCCAAGATAGCCACCTACATTCTTAGCAAACATTTATGTTTCTAACGTGCAAAGAGTGAATTTACAAGAAATGATAGAATTGTTATACAGTCAGCTCCAGCCCACCTACTTTTCCTTGCTTTTTGCTGCTTAGGTGGAAAAACCACATAGTTTTAAACAATAGTATAGGTTTTTTTTAAGTTTGTATAAATTCTGTAGTCAGTTTGATCTTGGAAAGCATGAGCAACCATTGCATTCCCACCCATTCCAACCAGTTCCAGCCAGTAAGAAAAGTGAGCTCTTAAACAGTATGGCAGTATGCAGCATGGATGTATGCTTTGAAACTCATTAACCAGTTTGTTATCTCATGAGAATTTATAGAACGGGACTCATATCACACCAAGCATTGGTCAGAGGAGACTATTTCAGTTAGTCTTCTGCTGCAATGCAGTTCTGTTCTAGACACCAATGACCTTACCCCATTTATGTGCTCACCTCTTAATTAGGTTGCACATCTGGGCTTTCAGCTGCTAACACAATTCCAGGACAAGGCAGCAGAGGGTCCGTCTGAGAACCTGGGGGTTTGTTTTGAAAAAAGGCTCTTTCATGTCTCACTGGTGTAGAGCAGAAGTAGGACAGCCTTTTGTGTAATGGGAAGCAATACCCAACTGCTTCTTATAGCACCAGGGACAAGTAAGGCCCAGGCAGCCCCCCTCAGTATCACAGCTGAGCTGGAGCGGGGATTTAAACATTCACTTGGACACTGGATATTCAAATTAGTGGTGCTTACTGCTATCACATTTTATGTCACTATTTATTTCAGGATAGCTTGACTGGCACAAAAAAAGAGCAGTAAACTTCCTAAAACACTTGGCATAATGTGAATATATTCCTAGAAATACTAGGAAATTTTAAAGCATCCCGCGGTAAAAAAAACACCACACCTACAAAAACCGGAACACAAAGCAAGTGATTCACTTACTGTGAAAGACCATGACATGACAGAAAACATCCAGCCCAGTGAAATGTACTTTGAGATTATAAATCATGTTTGACTGTTGGTTATTAGATCTATTTGCTGCTCCCTTACAGTAAATACTCAGCCCCTGATATAGCTCTTAAGGAGACTAGCAGATCAAGAGATCAAGATCTAGAAACACTGTTTTTAAGCAGTGCCAGTACACAGTGGTATGATGCAATGATTTAATTCACTGATATAACTCAGTCAGAACAACTTACTTGCAGTCCAGGACTGAGATGTCATTGTGATACAACTGTGGATAGAAAGGATTTCTTTCTGGCAGTTGAAAAAGATCTTAACAGAACAATGCTTGTTCACAACTTACCATCTCCTGTTCTCTGTAAACTTCCTCTTCACACCAGTAGTTATTTTATTTTTGAACCTGGAAAAATTAATTTTAAGTTTTTGTTTTACTAAAATTGTCAAGAGCTTACCTTAACCAAACAAAATATGCTATGATGCAAAAAAATTTTGATTAAAGAAAAATTCCATAGGTACCCATAACAGATTCAGTTTCAATTTTTTTTTCTCTTTTGAAAATCTGTATGAACACTTTATTTAGGTGAGTTAGCAACATTTATCATTTCCAGTCCAAAACCCATCTTGATAATACTTCTGATAAAAGCCTTTGGAAAATACCATTAAGAACAAAGACAAGGAATGCACTTTTCTAGCTAAATATTTTCAAACTTAAGAGAAAGTGGGTTTTTAAAAATATTTTTTTAATATTTGCAGATAATACATTTCAAATAATTCCGAAACGAAGGATCATTAGGCTAAAAGAATACCTGATAGCTATACTATAACTGCTGGTGCTCGTACCACTACCGCTTGCAGTCAGACCCACCTTAGATGTGCAAACCAGTTAACCAGTGCAGATTTTGATACTATCTTTATCACCACAGTAGCTCAGCACTATCCTGCCATGTACCAAGCAATGCACCCAGCGCCTGCTATGTAGTTACTTCTTTTCCAGCCCTTCTCCCTGGGCAGGGTTGGTGGTGTTGCTGTGTAGTACCCTGGGTGTTACTCTCCCTGTGTCCCACCTAGGACATAGCTCCTTGCAAAAAGCATGCAAGCAGGCTTTGCAGGTGGAGGTGCTGGGGAAGAGGCTTTTTTTGCTGACAGCCAGAACTGGTGCTCCCCTGGGCAACGCAACAAGCTGAGGTGGAGCTGCAGTGGCACTTACCAAACAGGACATACGACTTCAGCTGCAAAGCACTTCCCTGGGGGAGATGCTAAACTGCTGAAAAGCCAGCTTATCCTGCAGGAGCAGGCAGAGGTATGAATTGTGTGGTATGTAAACCACCTTTAAAAAGAATTCTGGGTGAGCAAGCCAGGTCCCAGGATGGGGTTAGAAATGCTCCAAGAAAACCAGCCACAACAGAAGAGCCTACAGTTCCTACAGCAAAACCACAATGACTTCATCAATTCACGTTACTTTCTGAATATTAGTAGTTGGACATGCAAGGGCACACAATTGAGCGAGCGCTTTGCACGCAAGCCTGGATATTTTTGCTTCAGTTCGGTCCATTGTAATAGCTATTTACCAAAACCATGCTTCAGTAACCAGGAAAGCATCTGCAACGTACGTAGGTGCTTGCTCTCCAAAAAGCCTTGCAGTACCCTCTGAGCACCCAGCAGCACAAGGCTCAGAGAAGAGACATGCTGTTAAGGCTGATTCTCAGCTAGTTAGACACAAGACTGAGCACAAGTTTACTCGGCATTGTGTCACCAGGTGGTAAGAAGAAACTATGTCACCCGGCAGCTATCTTCCTACTGAACTTTCTACCTCTGGGCAGGGAACTGAGACCATCAGTCTTCCCCCTTACAGCCTTTGTTACCAAACCAAAATCCTCAAAGCCTCTCCCTCGTGGGTGCAGAAACCAGATCAGAGCCAGCCATGAATAATCTCTCCCACAATTAAGTCCTGATGTGTACCTGCCTGCCTGACTTTGGAGAAACTTATACCAGACCGGATGGTGCAGTCCCAAGGCACTTATCTCTTTAGAAAAGTGCTAATGTGAAGAGGCAGCATCGTCAGGCCTCAGAGGAGAAAAGAAATGGAAAGAAGAAAGCGTATCCCAGTGTGCTTACTGTCAACACCTCTGCTTGCAGTCTTCCACGCCTCCTTTCAAGTATTCTAGGAAAAGCTATTCTGGCTAAACTAGAGCATAAAATTTGTGGTGTTCAGTCATACACACTCTTTTGCATTTCTTTCATCTCTGGAGGAACAGTGCTACTCATCTGGAGGGAACCAGCTTTTGCAAATGGGAAGAGGAGAGGAGGCACTGCCTCTCCATTAGCTGTGATTTTCCCCATGAGAAGAAAACCTCAGCCTCTGCGGCAGAGACCAACGCACATGAAGTATTAATGGAAGAATCTCGGGACAACATGAATCTGCCTGCAACACTGAAATCTCTTTGTCAAGCATTTTCTTAGTAGTGATTATAGATCTCTTGGACAATGCAGATTAGCCAATCTTTTTTATGAAAATAACAATGAGTAAATCCTCTTTCACAGCCGCACATGCTTTGACTAAGCAGAATCCCTTTCTTGGCAATGAGACTAATTACTGGTGGTGATTGAAATCACCCTCTTCCAAGCAACTACCTAGATTTTGTTATAAACAAACGATGTTTTACACATTTAATGAATGTATTTATTATTTATTAAATATTTTTTCTAATTTCTTTAAAAAATAATAGGTCTTTGACTAGTCATTAGTTCTTATAAATACCACAAAGACCCAGCTGAGAGGTGTCCAAGCACTAGCTGAGTAGTGCAATTTTAACAGCCTTTGCAAAACATTTGATGCAAATGCTGATTATAACACAAAATGGTAAATGGAAAATAGCATAAATGTAAGACAGCTTATCAAGGCTAGATGGTTGTTTAACATAATACAATCTTGCTGTCTTGATTGTCTTGACAAAATGTGGTGTCTGTTATGGTGCTACACAGGAAATTATAGAAGAAAGAAAGAATTAAGAAATTATAGAAGAAAAACAAAACAGGACTGAACAGACACAGCATAAGAAGAAGAACTTTAAAGTGGGCAAAGATACTGTTCTGGGGGAGATGCTGGTGGCTTGTGATGAAATGGAAATGCGTGAGCTGGAAGAAGAGATCTCGAGCCCTGGTCTCAGGATTAATTTTATTCAATATATTCATTGGTGATACTGGCGTAAGACATTAAGAATGGGCTGGAAATAGCTGTTGTTGAAACAAACAGGTAGAATGAAATATGGTACAGGAGGTATCTGATAACCTTCAAGCCTGGGGTAACAGAGAGCAGATAAAATAAAAATTTTAAAGTGCAAAATGAGCGTAACAGATCAATAGCAAAAAGTTCCAATACACTCTGGGACCTTGTTAAGTAAAATTGCAGGAGTGGAGAAAATGGCAGGTATATCAATAGATCATAGCTCACTTAGGTGCCACTGGTATGACGTGATAGTGGAAGAAGGCAAATAGAATCCTCTGATGTACCAGAAGTGTTTCTTAGAGAGCAGACATGAATGTCATGGCGCAAAGCATCAGTTAGTCTTTACTGGAGTAATAGGGCATCATCCTTGTCCAACAGGGATTTATTCAGCCTTGAACAGATAACTGTAAGAACACATGGTAATCAAAGGAATGGAAAACCAGTGTCTTAGGAAAGGGCAAAGGAGGTTTGTCTGGATTCAAGAAGAGGTTGAGAGAGGATGCAGTTGTACAACACATGAAAGAAGAAAAAGAGCTGTTGAAATGAAAAAGTTTGTGTAAGTAAACATAGGCCTAAATGATTTATGGCTACATTGTGGCTGGAAATTAAGAAGCAATGTTGCAGGGTGAGGGACCATAGCAGCTTAAACTTGTCTGAACCTGGGCCATCACCTGGCTACATTTTGTCTCCTTCCTTGCCGTAGCCTGTGACATGCTAGAGGCACAGACCCGCTGGCTGGGAGGCTGAGGCAGCCCTGGTTTGGATTTCAGATGTGGTTTCTGAATATGGCTTCCACATTCCTCAGGAACACGTAGTGAGGACAATAAAGCAAATTCTGAGATGGATCTCCCCCAAGTGAAAGATTAGACTGCCTGTGGTAGGAAGTCCTTTTTAGGCCTGCACCTAGCTGGAGGCAAATCCCTCTATGAGGGTCAGCCACATGGACAAAACCCAGATGAATCTAGCAGGCAGGAACTGATGCCTCCATCAGAGGAGATTCCAGCTCTCCTTCAGGCGTGGCTGCAGTGGCTCCATTTTTAACAAGTTCAAGCCTTAATCCTGTTAGCAGGCAACAGACAGGAAGCAAAACTGTTGAGTAAGGCACTGGCTGTTTGCACTTGGCATACACAAGTGCACAGAGTGAACGGTAAGAACACTACTCCCATAGTCTGCTTGGTAGAAAGCCTGTGATCTAGAAATGTGCAAGTGCTACTACAGATTTCACATTTAAACAGGTATCTTTCTATATGTGTTAAAGGGCTACAATATTCCTATAGTTATAATAATCAAAATCTGGCTTTTGCATTTCTAAATTCATTGGAGTAAGGAAGTAGGAAGGCAAAAAGATGGAGTGCAGCCTCTGTCGTGAGCAGTGGGGAGCAGCACTAACCCTTTGCATCATTGCCAGGAAAAATGCCAGTGCATGTCCTGGAGGCAAGCCTGTTTGCAGAGCTCCAACAAGACTGCGCTGCTGTGCTACCCAGGGCAGCATAACTTACAAAGGATCCTTTAACTCAGACTGGGAGAGTATCTTGTTAGATGTGCTGCAAAATTAATTCTCTTGGTCACCAAGGCAGAGTGAACCTTGATGCAGTTTTTAGCATGGCATTGGTTCTTCCCCTTGCATTTTTATGGCTTAGAGCAAGATGTCCAAATGGCTGAATTGAGTCCATTAGGTAGTTTTATCAGGCCCCTAGAAGGGTTGCTGGTCAGCAGGCTGACCCCTGGCACACTCTTGTGTTTGTGTGCATGTTTTTGGGTTGATAACGAGTTGGTGCTGCATTCTCCATTTAGGGAATTTAATAAATCGTTCTCTTAGATGTACAGAATCTGCCATCCTTTCATTATAGCGACTGCACCCGTTTAAAAGAGGTGGGAGAAGACACTAATGGAATTTTAGCATTTAATAAACAAAGAGATATGTTGAACAGAAATGGCAGAGTAACTTTACAGTGTGCTTACCACTCTCCATTTGTTGCTTGTGGCAGTATGCCTGACTGCTGGGGTGATACAAACCCATATGATATTTTCACTTACCTCTCGGCAGCATTTCTGGGACAAGGAAGCTGTGTACGCAGTTATGGGATGCAGTTAATTGCATCTGGAAATATACAATCAAAATTTTTGGGCTGGGAGTTGGTTGTGGAACATCGGACCAGAGTGGTTTCTGCCAGGCAGAGGGAGCAATTTATGAGAGTTTTTTTACAGCAGCAATGCCTTCTGCCATTGGGATGTCCTCACATAAAAGGGAGTGTGGGGAAGTGACAAGTCCATTTCCAGGGTATTATCAAGAACCTTTCCTACTTTCCTCTATGAATGGCAAAATCTTGCTTTTTTAAATTAATTTCACAGCAGAATCCCTCCCTGGGATGTGTGTGTGTAACCTGCCCTTGGAAATGTTAGGAAAACTGATGTTTTGTTTTTGAGATCCTGTTTCTTAAGAGGTGATCATATGCATCAGATGAGCTTATGTAATCCTATCATTTTTCTGTGGTTACACAAGTGATAACAGTGGATCCACCACACTCCGTGTTCTTTTATCTACATTATTATCTTGCCTGGCTCTGTAGCACAGGCACTTTGCTGGTAAAGGCATTTGTCTATGTCTCTTGTGCACTATTATGCTACTGTCTTTCCTTTCTCCCCACTGTTGGTGTCCATCAGGGAAGAAGGAATTATGGCTGTCAAGAAACTGTAGTACTGGAAATGTTACCACAACCTGTAGGCTGACAAAAATTGTCTGCAGAAATTTATCCTAGTTCTTGAAGAAGCAAAAAAACCTGCTCCTAGGTCTGCAAATCTCCACAGAAGGCCTAGGGCCTGTGTGAGCAGCACTAAGGCTGCCATTGGCCATCGCCATTCATCCCCAGAGCTTGCCCTATTCCTCTTCAGTCCCAGTAATAAGGAAGCAAAGCCACAGGCTCAAGTGTCCAACAGTTGCTTGCCAGAGGGTCCTTCCTGAGTGCCAAAACTTGAACAGCTGTCTTCTTCCCAGTCGTGGTAGAAAGCAATAAACACACACATTTATTAAACAATAACTGCTTAGGACACAGCGGATATATGTATAAACTGTATTCAGTTTGTATATAAGCACTTGTATTGTACATAAACTGCTTGAGGGAAGGAACATATTCATTCTCTTTACGGTTACACAGTCCGTGATTTTACCATAATGCTATAACATAAAGCTCAGCTAGCATTCACCACTACGTTCTCAATAACATTGTCACTACATGCTGGTTAACTGAGGCTCTCAAAGTAAAAATGGCTTGTCCTGATCCTGTTGTGAGTCAGTGGGAGTAGAATACCAAGAGTAGAATACAGAAATCCCCTCCCAGTGCCACACTCAGAGCACATCACAACTTTATTCCCTTCCCTTTCTGGGCTCCCAGCATTTCCTCAGCAGCACTTTGTTGTGACTCTGAGTTACCATTGCTGCAGTGCAATCTGAAAGTTGGGGAAAAGATGAAAGAAGTGCAAGACTAATTGTTTTTCTTCCCATTACTCAGATATTTTTGTCTGAGATGCACAGGGGTGTGCTCCGATGGAGACATGGACAGGGATAAGCCTGATGCATGGACTTGTGTGATGGGGAGGGATCCGCTGTCAGCCCTGAGCAGCACAGAGTGCAGAGCCCTGGTAGGAGATAAGAGCCCTGGCTTTGGGGCAGCAAATTCTACACGGCTCCATGACCTCACCTGTCTAGTATGGCTGACTGGAAATCACAGATTGCCTTGGCTGGCTCCATCTGCCATGTGGGTGATGAAGCAGGACAAGCCGCAGAAATACCCAAAGGCGATTCCCATCTATTGCACAGGAGACTGGGTGGTGAATGCAAAAGCAAGGGAAGCAGCACTCATTGGCAAGCATCTCAGAAACACAGACTTTCAATTTCCTGCAGATCCAACATCCACACTCCTAAGCAATCCACATACCTACCTTCTAATTTTTTTTTAAAAAACCCTGTCATGTTGAATTTACACCAGAGACAAACCAATTGAAACAATAAGAAGAGTTGTTACAGCAGTCCCAAAGGAATACATAACAGCACATGAGAACCCAAGTGTTGCCTGACGGCAAACTGCCTCCCATTAAAACGCCCCACCACTGACCAGGTGGCACCACGACTACCCCGTGTATTGACATTCCTACGAGCACAAGATTCCTTCACTTCTCCACCCACACCTAGACAGTGAGTCTCTGTCTTAACTGAGAGTACTGTGGCAGTGAGTTGACTCTGACCATTCTTTTTAGAAAACATATGGTAAGAGGAGCTGTTGTCCTTAAGAACTACTATACATCTCTGCTCTGAAAAGACCCCATACCCAATGCTAAATGTGACTTCCCCCAAAAGAGAGCTAGTGTTGCTTTCCACACAGCAAAATTTGCAACCCACTTCACTTTTTCAGTATTAAACATTAAACTTGATTTAATAAAAACTTTTACAGATTTTCACTTGGAGAAACCTCACTCATACCTGGACTCTTAGGTCTGCCCCAGTTGCAATTGCTCTGAGCAAATCTAAAGGTTCGTTTGGATTTTCTGGAAAGTTAATTTGCTCCAAATGACTGACAGTAGGCATCTGGTAAACATGCAAACTATGCACACAAATCAGCTCATCTCCTTATCTTTCTGTCTTCAGTGCAAGGAGTTCACCTTCCACACTGGCTATGAGGTGCTCGTACAGCGGCTGTTGGATGGGAGGAAGATGTGCAAAGATGTGGAGGATTTGCTCAAGCAGAGGTAAGAAAATCAGAGTGAAAAGAGTGTGAACAGCCTCCATTTTCTCTTGTTTGGCATCTGGAAAGGAATAGTAGGCTGTTTCTGAATTTGGTAGTGATACTAGTTTACATAAAAAAGCCTGAGTGATTTGAATCCTAGCCTTTTGATGTGATTTGTGAAGGTAGGTAACAAATAGAAATTACAAATATTTGAGAAAAGAAGGTTGAAAGCGTCAGAAATCCAGAGCTCCATTAAGACCCAGGTTGTTATTGGTCCAGAATCACATGGTAGCACATACATCCACAAGGAGTATTACTGAGTTGCCCCTTTTACAAGAAGCAAACGATTTGCACGTTTTTCTTTCTCTTTGAACATGCTGTTGCCACAGGCACTGTTTCAGTTTCCTGCAACTACTAAAAATGGGCCATTTTTCAATTACAGACAAAGCTACATAAGATGCTACCAAAAGCCTTTCCCAGACACCCAAGATAGCCCATCGTTCACCAACCTTACCAGATTTGAATAACAATGTTGTAGTTTCTGTCTGTCCTTTACAGGCTTCTTGGGCGCTGCTCAACAACAGCTATGGACAGCTGGCAATTTTGTGGGTGAGAAAATTCATATTACACAGCTGCTCTGGCTCCTTTGCTATTCATTTTTGTACTTCTGACTTAGAAAAATGTATCTGAAATTTGGTTCTATTTTTAAGTGGCTGGGTTTCAGCAGCTTCAACACATAGCACAAGGCACACACATGCTCTTGTGTGACCTGTGAGAAAGACCACGCAACACAGATTATAAATTCAGCAGGTAATCCATCTCAGAACTGTCTCCTTATGAATATTGCTCTGCTTCTTTTTCTCCCCATGCTGTCCCCACCTAGTTTTCTGGGTTTAGGTTTGTTTTCTGAAGGCTACTTTTAAAGCACTGGGACTTTCAAGGGGATGTGAGCTGTCAAACTGAAAGCTGACTACTTCACAGAGTGTAAGAGTCTCCCATCAAAATCTGAAGCTATTTGAATTGTTTTTCTTGACCATCACTGGAAGCATATTTTATCACTGCATGTCACACAGTCCTGAAGTCACATCTGTCTGACGGTAGCTTAGCTTCAACTGTTTAAAATAGCTCCTTTGTGACTCATAACTTACAGAGATCAGAATTATATTGCAGGCTTCAGGAAGGCTCTGCACTGCAGCACGCATCTGATGCTATATAATGCATCTGAAAGCTACGAGAACAAATGTTTCCATGAACTTTCGCACACCCCCAAAACCTTCCAGTGAGCATGCATACGTGTGTGTGGTTGTGTGTATACATCCATGTTGGGGGAGGAGGAAAAGGAGAAAAGATAGCGGGCACTGAGTTGCAGAAAGAAGGTATTATTTCCAGTTTATTTCTGGCAGATGTTTGTTTCAGCTTGTCCTCATGTCATTCATGGGAATAACCTAGGAGGAGATCAAAGCATGGGATGAATCTCTGTTCCTACAGGCTGCCCATATCATGGGCTTCATGTCAGAATCTCAGCAAGGACTCCTGCAGCAGCTACCCTAAGTCCTGAAACCAACTGCCCTGGCTACACTAACACTGTACTAGTTTTCCACCCAGGTCACTTACTTTTGCTCACAAATACCCCTGCCTGGTCCAGAGGAGGGACTAAGAGGTTGGTGAGTGAGAAAACAGTTGTATTCCAGAAAAAAGCCCCAGACTTAAAACACAAATTATGTTCCAGCTCTCGATGGCTGCAGGGAAACCTAGAAGCTGTGTGCAAGAGTACTGGAAAGCAGGAAAGGCAGCACAAAGATGTGAAGAGATGGCCTCAGCCTCATGTCAAACTCCTCTGACCCTGGGCTAGTCCAGTCCCATGCCTGAGGTTTCAGGAAGATTTGACCCAAGAGTATTGCAGGAGCTGGGCCTGGCTCAAGAGCTGGCTATGCTTTTTTCCCGTGTGTGTACTGAGCAAGCAAAATTCTCATTGCGGTACATCACTGGCACTAAGCAAAGTCTGACATGAAAACGTTTCTTGTTATTAAAATAATAAGAAAATTAATCTATTCTACTTGTGCAGCATTATGTGTCTCTGCAGTATATTTCCATTTTGATGAAATTTCATTCATCTAACATGAAAATGAAGTGGTACATCTGTGTGGCCTGTCACCATATTTTGCACCCTGTTCTTCTAGGAGGAATCCCAAAGCAGTGACACAGGAACACTCCCACTAAAATGCAGCAATTTCTAGTGCAGGATGACAGCAACTAACTAAGTGAACCTGCAGCTTTAAACACATGGGAGCCATGGACAGAGGCCAAGAACAGCCTCCACTCTGGGCTGTGGCGACTGTAGGCTGCCATATAACCAGCACTTCTATTGCACCAGCCTGACAGATCCTCTTGGACTGGGGGAAAGTCCCCAGGATGAGCCTGCCTCAGGTCACAGAAGTAGGTTGCAAATCAGTGAAATTGCACCAGAGCCACCAGTACAGCCAGCTCCAATGCAAGGTGCTCACAGCCATCAGACGCAGAGGTGCAGTCAAAAGGGTGGTTGGATGCTCTCAGAGACCCACCCCAACAGCTGCCGTGTTGCAAAACTGAAAGGTCAGCCATCAAACTGCTGGAATTCAGCAAATAGCAATAAAGCACAGTGTGGCTGAGTGGGAAGATGAATGTAAGAACAAACCAGCAGGGTCACATGGCCTTGCACCCAAATCAAAATTTCTTTTTTGAACAAAGAGTACATTCCTGTAAGGTGCCAAGTTTCAGGCTCAAAACTGTTTGAAATGCGTTGAAACCCCTTTTGAGAACTGGATTTACCCTAAACAAAATCCACACCCACCCCCCAAATCCTAGCACCAAGCTATCTGTTCAATATTTATTATTGACCATTCAATAGTTTTTAGCAGCTATTCAAAGACTGAAAAGTCAGTTCCACCCCAGTCTTGCACCCAGGAGAAAGTAAATAACATGTTTAGTACTATCATGGTTTAAGCCCAGCCAGCAACTAAGCACCATGCAGCTGCTCGCTCACTCCCTCTCCCCTCAGTGGGATGGGGGAGAGAATTGGGGAAAAAACAGTAAAACTTGTGGGTTGAAATAAAGACAGTTTAATAGAACAGAAAGGAAGAAAATAATAATGATAATTATAATAATAAAATTACAATAATAATGATAAAAGAACTGGAATATACAAATCAAGTGATGCACAGTGCAATTGCTCGCCACTCACCGACCAATGCCCAGTTAGTTCCCAAGCAGCAATCCGCGTCCCCACCAGGCCAACTCCCCCCACTTTATATACTGGACATGATATTACATGGTATGGAATACTCCGTTGGCCACTTTGGGTCAGCTGTCCTGGCTGTGTCCCCTCCCAACTTCTTGTGCCCCTCCAGCCTTCTTGCTGGGATTGAGAAGCTAAAAAAATCCTTGACTTGGTATAAACACTACTTAGCAACAATTGAAAACATCAGTGTGTTATCAACGTTATTCTCACATATAACACTACACCAGCTACTAGAAAGAAAATTAATTCTATCTCAGCCGAAACCAGGACAAGTACAAATACCTTTTTTTTTAAATGGTGAATAGAAATTTCTTCCAGAGCTGGGGGAGGGGAAAACAGCAAAGAAATAATTGTATCTCTTTATTAACCATAGAAACGGAACTACTTTCCTGAGTCACTAGTTACAGTTTCCCATTAGGTGAGACATTGCATTATATTGTCCTCTCCATAAAACTGTCACAGCCTCACCTTACAGCTAGAAAGGATCCTTCCAGCTCTGCCTCCACTGCAGCTGTTCGAGCAGCACCTCATGTTGGAAATGGTTGGAAATTTCCCTGCTACTCCTGGCTCCCATTTATTCACAGTCTCTCTTAAATGGATGCTTTGGAACCTACTCTTCACTCCCCTCCCAGACTTCATTTTGATGGGTCAAGTCTGCCATGACCTTTTAGGTTTCTTTTGCAAAAGAGGCCCTCAGTTCTGAGCATCTTAACTATACACTTCTGTACACCGCTTCTAATTGAATCCAACTTTGGGGGGACAGAGTTGTACACAGCACTCCAGAGTAATCAAAACCAAGAAGATGGGCTTCATTTTCCCTCATTTCTTCTAGAAATAGCTCACCAAAAATATTTTAGAGGTAACTAATAGCACTAGGATTGAGGAGATAGAGAAATTAAAGAAATAGCATTTCTCATTTTTTGTACCTTGGATGCAATTACAAGATTTGTGTAAACATGATCCTGGTAGCGCTAAGAGAAATTGAGTCAGTTTTCCTTTTAACAGAGCACAAGCAGAAGAGAGATATGGGAAAGAGCTGATTCAAATCGCCCGAAAAGCAGGAGGACAAACAGAAATCAAGTAAGGAATTATTTTATTATTAGTGCAAACAAAAGCATTTTGGAAGCAATATCAGAGTCCTGTATTTTGCCTGTGAATGGGGCCATAGGCTGCTCACTTCAGTGCACTACACAGCACTTCACAATGTACAGGAAAAATGGAGAAACACCACAGTCCTTCAAAGCAGGATTCACAAAAACTCTATTTGGGAATTGCCAGTAGGTCTTTACTGAGACATTTTTTTATTTCAGGATTCTTGACAATGTTTAAGATTTGCTTCCAAAAGCAAACTAAGTGATGGGGAAAAAAAGGGAAAGGAAAAGATTGTGAAATGTTTATGATGGTGGCTTGGCAGTTCTGGGAAGATGGTGGAGACTGTGACAGAACAAAGGCAAAGTGCAAAGACACCAAAAGTTGGCTTCTGTGGCAGAAAAAGCTTAACTTAGGAATACAAACTTTAAAACTCTTTGAAGGGACTTGGTGTGAAAGAAATCAATGGAACTACTGAAATACACTGAAATGACACATTTTTCTCTGTCTCCTCTACTAGGATCTTACATCACATATAAATTGCGTTGGGAGGGGAAGATATATGTTGTCATGGAATTTAACTTAATAAACACTGCTGACAAACTGCTGCTGTTATTGATGGTAGCAGCAATAATGAGACATTTTTTCATTATTGTAATATGTAATAAATAATACAGTAATAAGGTGGCAGAGGATGAAGATTTGGGGTCACAGAAGACAAGTCTGAAAGAGAAGACCTCAATCTAAACACAAAATTCTATTGATCCTGGGGCCTGCTACCCTCATCCATCCCATATCTCATTTCTTAATTGCAGTCTCCTTTTAATGTCAATTTATCACCTTCAGTGTGAGCATGGTTTTCTGTTCATATTTTATGGGAAAACTTGACCTCAAACCCTTGCACCACCATGGCATGCAAGTGCCAGGCAATCACCCATAGCACTTGCTATTGATTCGGTGGTGGGACATCCCGACTGACAGGGAAACTGTTGCATTAACCCAAGCGCCTGGTAGTGCGGAGAGCACTGAGGTTCGCTCCAGAGAACGTGCAAGCCCCTCGTCCCCTAGCGCTCCATCTCTCCCTGGCCCCTGAGCAATGCAATAAGATATAGCAAGGTTCCTAGCTAAGGCTGCTGGAGATAGCTTCTACTTACCTGGTATCTCAATTCACAGACCTAATTGGAGAAAAGGAAGGAGAAGAAAAAATATTTTGAAATTAAAATAGATTAAGGATGGATGGCTTCTTCCCAAAGGCTAAGATCAGCATTCCAGGATAAATGAAAGGATCCACCTAAATTACTTTACTGGCAATGCAGGGCAGGCAGAGCAAACGTGTTCAGAAGTAGGCAGCTTTGGCTGTCCTTCTGTGACATAGTGGATAATTCACGGGCCTGACTTTTCCTAAGAGATGGTAAGAACTTGATTTAGAGGCATAGCCAAGTCCTAGGGTTGGGATATGGATCCAATTTCCCCTCAAGTTGGGGGAAGTTTGGACTGGGGCCCAGCTCCACTTTGATCCAGCAATTTTATAGCTTGGCATAGAGAGAAGGCTGAATATACCAACAAAGCATGCTGCAGAGCTGATTTACTGTTTCCATAAACCCATGCCTGGTCTAGCTAGCTAGACCTAGTGGCTAGCTTTGCGCCGATATTTTTATCAGAGCAAATGTCTCACTGTTACGAAGCAGAGAGAAGACACTTTGCTTCCCGTCATTCAGCATCCTCTGGTTTTTAAGGAGTTACACAGATGGGCAGTGAAAGGCATTTGTCCTGAGTAAACATTTTAAAATCAGAGAAAACTAGGGTCTATTCAGGGCTGGAACACCTCTTGAAAATGAAATATTTGGTTTTAATGCCTTAAAATCTTTGACACAGTTTGAAGTTTCTCTTTGTTTATATGACACTGATTGCTGACAGCAGTTCTGCTCCCAAGGGCAGTCCTTCACTGAGACCGGAGGGAGGGAACCTATGTCCTACCTATAATAAAAGCTGGAAAAGACTATGGTACAACTATCCCCATTATTCCAAGTGCTTCCTTTTTATAGGTCTCCCTATTACCGACTAGCATACTGAGTCTATAGGATTACAAGTACTTGACAGGCTGAACAGGGCTGTTCGTGTCTTCAAATGCAGCTTTAGGTAGCAGTATTTCTCAAATAAAGTCTAATGAAGGTGTTGTGCAGGTATTTGTACCCAAAACTTGCATTTGACAATCACCAGGAAAAAAAGTAGCTTACAGGTTTTTTTTCAGAACATTTTACAGAACTTCATGTGCCACACAATGTATTGCAGAGGCGCAGGAATTACTAATTTTAGATCACTCATTTTCTTGCTAATACAAAATTATTATTCTCTAGTCTTAAATTCAGTCATCTTTTAAACATCTCAGATACTAAGGCTTTCTATCACTTCTCCTGGGAAGTTATTTCACACCGCAGTAGTTCTCAGTATCAGAAAGGTACCCAATACCCTTTCAAAAAGTTGATAAAAAGAACATAGAAAATCCATCCAAAACAACCACCCAAAACCTTCTAGTATCAGAAAATACCCAAAAGATCTTAAGAGAAACAACTGCAAGGACAATTAATTCTGGTTAGCACGACTTCTAAACCAAATAAATTGGCTGCAAAAACCTCCCATCACTCCACCAGGTCAAAGTGATGCTCTGTAGCTGCTGTGGAACGCAGAGCAGGAGAGAAGTGGCACAAAGCTGGAGTAAGCAGCAGTCCCCATGCAGGGCCCTGCTGGCAAAGCGATTATGGCAAACCTACACCGCAGCCAATGCCAAATCTGCCGAGCTGGAGATGGCAGCACCTCCACATGTGATGGGCAGCCCAGCAGGGCCTCACGTGCTTATGTCCTCCCAGTACCAGCATGAACAGCTCTTTCCAACTCCAGAAACGCAGTACCTGGCAGCTGCCTGGCTCCTCTGATCTAAAAGCCTCGGGGGCTAAAAAAATGTAGAGGAAAAAAGCCCTTTTCTGTTGCTTCCTGTGCTTGGAGAGAAGAGGGTCTGCTCAAGGGAGAAATTAGGCAGCAGTAGGGAAGAACTGCCTGGGTTGTTACTTCAGTACAGTCAGGACCAGCACAAAACAAGGCGAAGAGAATAAGCATATGGCACGCTGCACCAGGTAGTCGCCATAGCTGTAGAAAACAGTTCTCTCCCAAGCCTCCCCCATATTTAAAAAGCTGTTATAGTTTCGGATCAAAGAAAAGAACAATTTCAACATTTTTTCAGGCTCTTCTCTTCTCCTCCAAACTTTTGCTTCAGCTGGAGCAAATCGCTGACCTCGGCTAAATGTATAAATAGATTCAACTGCCCATTTTTATTTACTGAAAGGCACAGATGAATAAATATGCTGCTGACTCAGAAGAAAGATAGTAGGCAAGGCTCGCTGAAATGTAACAGCAGCTCTGGCACCACTCTCCATTGCTTTGAGAAAAATCTAGGTGACAGCAGCCATCAGGTTTCCATCCTATATGTTGTCCAGCACTTGTTCCCTCACCATTTTAACAGCTCCTCTGATGGAGGACTGACCCCTCAGGGCCCAGCGCTGCTCATACTTGGCACAGACAACTACAAGCCAAGACTGTACTAGGACAATTCACTACTGAGTATCAGCAGTAATATAACATCGTGACCTGGGAAAAGAGGACAATGTTGCGTCTCCACCCGCAGACTCTTTAGCACCCGAAATGTGAGAAATCACTTTGACCTGAGAGCTCGCAGGGGACAAATTTTTAGCACTGTTACTGGAGGTGTGACTGACTTCAGTGAGATCCTCGCTGTTCTTTTTCAGACCAGTACTGGAAGTGACCATGGCAAGCCTACAGCTGTAGAAAACTTTCTAACAAAACTAAAATCAGAGAGGCAAACATGCCGCAATGAGGGAGACATGCTGCAACCACTTTATTTTTTTATTTAAAAAAAAAAAAAGCAAAAAAAAAGCAAAGACAGGGTTTCTAAAAGAAGTTGGTGCTAGTTACCATGGGCATAGCAAACAAACACCCCAGCTTGCAGCTCAAGAAATAAAAGTTCCCTGTAAGTGCTGCCTAACAGCCAGAGGACACAATCATTCAATAGTCCAGCCTGATTCAAGCAAATTTAGGCATTCTGGCTGCTTGCCCTTGCCTTAAGCACTGCAGCTGGTAGAAACTACTTCCTATAGGGAAGGGAAATATCCCCTTTCCAACCCATGGCACAGATCTAACTCAGCAGTTGCTATAGGCCTTGGCAAGTTCATTCTAATGTACAGGAAGATGCACACGCTTGTATCTAAGTGCAAGACTGCAAGAAAGGTCACACAGGCTCAGACCAAAATTCCTTCAGACTAACATTCTGTACTCAACACTAGATCCCAAGGGAAGAGTAGAAGAACAGGACAAGCATATGAGGATATTTCTCCTAAATAATCTTCTAGCCTTAGCAATTGGTAGTTCAAGGGCTGCCACACCAGCAGCAGCTTTGTATGTAATAGCCCCCAATGGAGTTTTCTTGTGTCTTTTTCTTATTTGAAACCCTGAAACATTTTAGCATCCATTGAGTCTTAAGGTAAAGCAATGTACTTTCCTGTTAAGTGCAGAAGTGCCTTTTTCGTTGTTGATTTTTAGCCCACCTCACCACACGTGCCATGTTAGATCAGACACACATGACAAAGGCAGATTAGCTTCCTTACAGTGGGGCTCCTCAACGCACATCTGCACTGGGGAGCTGCAGTTCCACTGCCTGCTCTGGTTCTTACAAACACGCTCAGGTCCACAATAACACCAAAACTATGGAAAAGGCTGGCTGCTTCCTTCAAGCTAATCACCTGGATGTGCCAGCACAGTCACAGATGCAGGCTATGCCTGCGAATATGGGTAGCTGGGGAATCTTAGTGAAAGCACTGAGAGGAGAACTGGTATTGGAAGGAAGCATGAGAGAATATCAGCTGCAAATACATCTCTTGTGTGGGTCAGACCTAGCAGAGGACAGAGCAGCCCTTGAGGAGTGTGTAAAGTGCGAGGATCCCAGCAGTCAGGGTGGAAGGGTGGATGCTGTACAGAAATGGAGCCCTGGAGCTCTCCTATCACAAGTCAGGGCTAAAGTGTATTTTTTAAATGTCTTCATTCCTACCACCTTATACTAATTTTAAAGCCCCGTTATCCCACATTTTTAATTAAAAAAAATAATGTGAATCACAATTTCATAGTCTCTAGTCATAAAAGAAATTGTCAAAAATATGATTACAAAGCTACAGCCATGCATTCTTGGCAAATGCCACATTACACCAATATCCTGCAGGGAAGAGGAAACTAACTACATGTTACAAAGTTTAAACTGAGGTATAGTTTTGTACTCTCCATATTCTGTGCTGCACACATGGGAGAGGATGTGCAGAAACTGGGGACTTTTAGCTGAGTTATAAACTGAGATCAGGTTTGCAAGTGTTTGCTGATAGCGCACACAGCAATGATGTCTTGACACACTACAGATGATTCTCAGCAGAGCTCATGCTTTTAAGAGGAAACATCTTTCAGGCTGCAAGGTGACAGGGAATTTCCATAGAGTAGTTTTGGGCAACTCTTCAGCAGAACATGAAAACGGAATACACTACAGAGCCCAGTTTTCAGATACATCCTCAGCTTCAGCTGAAATAGAGCCTCTGGGAACTCTGTTCTTTCGTAAAATAACTGATGTAAACACGCAGTAGCTGGTTAAATTCTGCCCAGTCTGACAACAGCTATTTTTGTCATTTGCTCTGCTTGTCTCTTCTCATGTATATGACTTCCTACTTTTTTCCTTCCCTCTTTTCCACTACCATCTCCTTCAGACCTCAGGAAAGGCTAGTCCCTGCAAGCCTGTGTCTGCTCTGCCCTTCTCTGCAATGCCTGAAATAGAATATTTCAATGAGTGTGAGGTGAGGGCATCTGCAACAAAATGCCAATTGCTGCTTCCTGTGTATAAATACAGTGCATCTGTCACTTAATATACAGAATCTTCTGTATTATTCACACAAAGCAGGCATTTTTGAACTGAAGCTAAAAGTCATTTTGGAAGGTCACATCCTTCCATGGTTAGTTATTCTCCACTCAAATGTTCTGAACCCACACAGAGTTTATCCACTTGTACTTTGAATATTCAGGATTCTGAAAATAGACCCAAGCACATACTCTGATAGACCTAAACTTCTGCTTGGTTCTTGTTAAATCCAATCTAGATAAGGTCTCTGGTGATGAGGGTAGGCATTTTTGAGCAGTGCTGCTCTCTTTCTAAGAGACATGAGGAAATTTACTTTAAAGGTAGAAAACTTTTGTTTGTTTTATTCTTTGATTTGAATGACATAGGTAATTCTGGAGTCACGAGGGCTCTAATTTGTAGTCTGTGAGCACAGATTTACAGGGAAGAGAAGGTACACGAAGATGCCATCCTCTTTGCTCCCCTGCCCCAGCAAAGTCTGGGGTGATGTGTCTGCA
This sequence comes from Elanus axillaris, assembly GCA_026212715.1. Taxonomy (NCBI): domain Eukaryota; kingdom Metazoa; phylum Chordata; class Aves; order Accipitriformes; family Accipitridae; genus Elanus; species Elanus axillaris. The sequence continues at coordinate 3,272,645 of JANZLQ010000002.1, read as the reverse complement.
TTCCTAGTAACCAGTCCTGGTAATGATGATACAGCCCCTTTCCCATTCAGTTTGGGTCTGTTTCTGCTTCTGACACATACCTGAAAGTGTCAAAGCACTAGAAGCAAAACATTATGCAGACACACCACAGCACTAGAGGAACCCTCCACATTTTTTGCTACTTTCATGAAAGATACACTACATCCAACCTGACACTAAGCCCAGCCTGCTGCACAGTGCAACCTCCCGTAATAGCTGGTATGACTACTCATGCTAGCTAGTGCCTTGCTATCATGAATTTATAGACAGAAACTTGGACTCCCCTGGTCAAAGAAAAGGTGCTGCTCATGCCTTTTCTCCACCACAGGTGGCTTGACATCACACCACAGCTGGGACCTGTACAGAAATCTTTCCAGCTGCCCTGAGTGGTTTTGCCCTTCTGTTTATAGCTCCACTGAGAACAAGAAGAAAACATCCTGGCAAAATTAAATTCTTCAATGTTTTCACTACATCACCCCTAAGCAATGTTAGATATGATTCTCATGTGAAATACTCTGCTATGTGCCTGGCCTAGTACTTGGTATTCACTGAGTTACCTTCCTGTTAAAAGACCACAACACCTCCCCCTTCTTTTCTTTTTTGCATTGCAGACAGTCCCAGGTGCAAATTATTTGGGACCAGATGCTTCTGAACTTGTTTCCCCACACTTTGCTACCAACACCAGGCTTCACAGAAAGAAATGTTGGTAATAGCATGTTGGGTCTTCCCTGTGTGGCAGGAAGAAAGACAGATGTTAACTGTGGCCTCAGAGGAGACTGGCATTGGGTTGGTTTCATAACCATGTTCTCAGAATCTAAGTTACCGGAGGCAGAGGCTAAATAGGACTGCTGGAAAGTGGTCTGTAGAGTTCATCTGGCAGAAACTTCTCTCAATTTCAGAAAGAATATTTTTTAAAATTACAGTAAGAATAGAACATTGTTCATCAAATTGATGTTGAAATGGAAACCTGCCAGAAAGGAAGGTGGGGTTATTTCACACTTCTATTCACCAAGCAAAGGTAGAAAAGAAAGAAAATTTTAAAAGAGCTGTGGTTTTCCGGTTAGAAGAGCCTGTTTTACCTTCCTGTGTACAAGATGTAAAGGGACTCTCTGAATTACTCAGTTAAACCACTATCTAAAGGCAAAGAACTGAAAAAATTGCCCAAACCATCAAGCCTAAAGTTGGGGAAAAAAAACCCAAACAACTGTGGTGCAACAGTGTATATAGTGAGTATACTTGTGACCTAAGCACTGCCACTGATAGAGCCCTGCTAGTTACACCTCTGGTGCCACAAAATTCAGCTTTTGATGACTGTGAAGCAGAAGGTACCAGAGCCCTATCTACAGTACATTTCCCAGTGGTCCTCAAGTCACGTAGGACTGCACAGCGCAGCCTGCTCTCCAGCAACAGCCCAGTTCTCTAGCAAAAGCAAGATCCAAAAATGAAGAGAGAGAAAGCAAACAGAGAGCAGCTAGGACAAGTTCACTTGGAAGTGCTATTATCCCACACCTTTCCAATCGAGTCCCCCTTCTAAAGAGAGATACAATTTTGCACGGTGGGCAAAAGGGATTTATAATCGGATGCAGTGGTTCCTCACTGCTCCTCATACCTGTACTGTGATGGTGGGTGAGTGCCAAACAAGGCATCTCTGCTCAAACACAAGATGCATTTTCTGCCTTGAAAACAGGGGACAGGTTCTGCTGGGAGAAAAATGAAACTAAGCACTCAAACAATGCCTTCTGTAAATGTTTGTCCTGTTAGAGGAGAGCCACAGGGACTAGTGATCAGTGCCCTAGAGAGACAGGGTTCTCTCTCCAGCTTTGGTGTGCTGGGCAAATTTGGGTAAGTTCCCTTTGGAAAGTATTTTGCAATCTACAGAGCAAGAATGCTAAACAATGGGTGAGCTTTATTGTAATGAGCTTCTCCCCTTGGTTCCCCTGTTCCTCTAAAAGCTCTGCTATTCCCCTTCTCCCCCTCCACTTGAAAAAACCAAACACTGAAACGTGCATATTTTACAAGAGCGGCTTAATTCCGCTGTACTCGAGTGGCAGGAGACTACGGCAAATGAAGGCAGCAGCCAGGGTCAGTATTCGAGAAAACGGTAAGAATATTTTAGCCACTAGATGGCAAAAATCACCAGAAGTTGCTGCAGAGCGGCCGTTGCACAGGCTCTCTCTGTTCCCCGTTATTCCGGATTCAGAGTCAATCCTGTTTCCGCCAGAAATTAATTTTGACAAATCCAATCTTTAAATGTCCAAGGGGCAGTCGTTTAACAAACATGCACGGTAAATTTGTGTCCAACCCTATTTTCAGTGAGACACCTGCAGAAGGCTCCACGCAGGGATGCCCAAAGGGAAGGCTGGTGCTGGGTCTTTAGCGGGAGTGGTTTAACAGTCTTACAGAATTTACATGGAAATGTCAGAAGTGAGAAATAAAAAATATATTCAAAATAAAAAAGAGGCAAATCACAAATTTTCAGTTTTGCTTGAATGATTTTCAAACCCAGGTTTTCTAATTTGGCCACAGAACAAACAAAAAACCCAAATCAATTACTACCACATTGCTAAGCAGCATAGTATACTTGAAAGGATAAAACACTCTTTTTGAAGTGTCCATGAGAATGAGACATCCTCACTTTGGATGCTTTGAATAAAACCCTTATCAGTCCTATTAAAAACTCAAACGCACCCAGAAAAAATAGGTAAAAGGTATTGTACGTACAAACCAGCACAGGCAAGATTAAAACTCACTTGTATGTTGGTTACACGAGTTGCTTCCATTAAACCCTCTGAAGCACTGAAATGATATATTTCACTGATATAATCAGAGCATCTAGCAACAACGAGGAGCTAATCTATAGCACTGCTGCTGCAGCCAGCACATCCCTGCAGCCCAGAAGTCATAAAGGAAATCCTGAGGATCCATGGGTCAAAATTTGATTTATTTATTCTCTCCCACACATAACTTGACACAATGAAATATTTGCTACTCCCTTAAGCCCCATAAGGATGAGGGATCCAATTCACTGCTTTTAGAAAACTTGTAAAAAATATGGCTTAAGTCTATTTCAATCTATTTACAGACTGTGGCTTTGCCCCAGTCAGCAGCTAGGGGATTGGCTGGACAAATCTTTCACACAAGGAGCAAAAGGCCAGAGCTTTCTGAAAAGGCCATTAGGGACTGTGCAGGGGGCAAATTGGTCGCTCTCTAGGTCATAGCCAGTTGCATTATTATACCAGAAGACACACTTGTCCTTAGAGAGAGCCAGCAAAAAGGAGAAAAGCTCCATGCATGGCTTATGATCATGAACTACTCTGGTAGCTCAGGTGCCTGGAAACCAAAAAAGCAGCAAATTGCTTTTATCCTTGCTATGTACTGAGAAAGTGCTATTTTTCAGTATCCACTAGAGCAATTTTGCCAGTCTTTGCATTAACTTGAATCACCAATAGCAAAGGCAAAAAAATCTCCAGGAACAATAGATCAACACAGTGTGCAAACAGTATGTGCAGTTTGCAAGTGTCCTCTATTTCTTAAATTCCAGTATTTAACTACTTCAGGCATGAAGCTAGTTAGCACATTCCCCACCTGCTATTGGAAAAGCCACAGTAAGAAAAGCAAATTTTATTCCTTGTATATATTTGAATTTTCAAAATAATCCACTAGAGGTTTTAGATGAGAAAAAGCTACCTCTGCTGCTGATATTCAACTTGTCTTTTAATTTCAAGCTTTTAATTAACTTAGCTGGAAAGAATACGGTTTGTTTCCTTTGTGTTGTAAAAATTTGGTTTCCATCAAAATTTCACACTGGACTCATTTTTTTTTTGCAAAATGAACCTTCAGAATGTTTAAGAATTATTAGGACAATACTGAAAAATACTCTATCTAGCATGTTTTCACTGACTTATCTCAGGACATTCACCACAACAAACCTAGTTGAAAGCTGAAAGAATCAAACAGCTCAATACTCATCTTTCCTGGCTGAAAATCTTTTCCTTATATTTCTGCAAATTTCGATTTGGAAGTGGATTGCACAGCAGTTATCGGGGAGGACAGGCCCAGCCTTTCCCCTTGCCTGTGCATTTTTCTTATGCCTGGCAAGGCAGCCTTGCTACTGGGAGACCAAGCTTTGATTAGGAAACAGATGTCCAGCCTAAATTAACACGGGGCAATTAGGATCCTTCATGTGTCTCTTAAGACTCCTGAATGGCCCGAGAGATACAGGATTTCCCTACCCATCTGCAGTCGCACATGGCTGGAAAGTGATATGCATCCTCTTCTGGGCTCTCCTAGTAGCTGGGCTTCAGCCAGGGAGACTTCAGGGTCTTAATCAACAGGTTTTCCCCTGGGCTCCCACCTAGGGTAGACCAGGGCTCCGCGTAGATCCCAGAACCGTTTCCTTCAGGGAACAACACACTCTGGGTCTTGAAGAGATCATTTCTAAATCTGAAAAACCTCCAAATCACACCACAGCCCTGGCTTCTGTGTATACAAGTGCCTTGCCAGCCTGCAAACTCAGAGCTAGAGGAATAAATTACTGAGTTGAAAATGCCTTTTACAGACTATGCTCTTTCCTCTCCCATCACTTCTATGCTGGTATCTCTGGTGCTTTCTTAAAATGGACTCTGGCTTGCCAAAAAACTGACATCAGGCAACCTGTCATTACCCTTTCATGCCCTTCTGCAACTCTACGTTGTCGGACCTCTTAGTTATGTAGGTCCACCCAGACGAGCAGCACCAACATCTCTTTTTGCTCATCTCCATGCTGTACTTCACAGCCCAGCATCGAGGCCTGATTTCACAGCATGGTTTATTCACGCTGTGCTTCTGGGATGTCGAAAACCCGTGGGAGCATCAGGGCTTCAAACCATCCATAGGCTCTCTGCAGCATTTGTGAGTCTTTTAAAGGAGAGCGAGCTGTGCCACACGGGGGTGCTCGGAAAGCATAGTATGGACGACAGTGTCTAGCAGAGCTGCTCTAGCTTCAAGGGTGACTGAGGAGGAAAAATTTGCTGGTGCTGCATTCAACACAGAGAGTGGAGCTTGTTTCGCTCTACCCTTCAGACTAGTGCTCCAAAACCCAATTCCCCTTGACCGCCTTTATTTCACTGAGTTAGACTTGTATCCATTGGCAAGATGCAGGAATAGAGAAACATCTGTTAACATTCACAGTTGCAAATACAGCAGGATTAAAAAAGAGGGTGCACATAAGTAGTGTAATTCCTTGCTTCATGAAGCATGTTATTGTATTTCCTGACGGTAACAGATTGATGCTATTGTGCTTGTTAGCATGGTCAACTTCTATTACAAGACTATTAAGAGTTTTATCTCTATGTGGATCTTTGAGATGCTGAGGGAAAGTTTTTTCTGTAGATTCACAACCCACCCTTAGAAGCCTATACTAATAAAGTACACTTGTTTCTGCCTCACAGCACACTGAAGGCAGCATTTGAGATGCTCAAGCAACGTAAGTATTTACATCTTCCTTTCTGACCTGGGTAAGACAGGCATGAAATGTATTCATTCCCTCTGGGGTCTTTCATCCTCTTCCACCCTCTGTTTCCAACTTTTCTATCCCAGTCTGTAGTGTGGAGAGTGGAGGGAAAGGACACTCACTGGGAGTCCTCCAAGGCTGGGCACTCAATCCACTCTTTGGTGGTAAAGAAAATGGCTTGTTCCTCAAGTTAGTTTTATCTGGATCAAGTCACAAAATATCAGCTCTGTTCCCTCTTCTGCAAACCACTGACATCAAAACAGCATGCTTTCCTAAATGTGCCCAAGGCTGAACAAAAACCTTTCACACACAGAAAATACAACACCATCATAGCCAATAGGACAGTGTACCTGGCTACTGGCACCTGCTGTTTGGATAAAAACACTCTTTTGAAAAGCAGCTGGTGAATTAAGGTATTTTTAGAGCCTGGGGGGGGGAGCTCAACATTTCTGGAAAATGTGGGGTTCCATTTCAGAGGCACCAAAGCTGACAAATGCAGAGAAGTTACCAGCTACTTCAAACAGCATCAGCCAGGTGCTCTGAAATTTAATCCATCTTTGCTGACCCCTGGAAATTCTCAGCTTGCAGCCTCATCTAATGACATTTGTGCAAGGTTGGACGCAAATGGCAAGTAGCTCCCAAGAGCAATGACAATCCAGCAGCATAGTGGCAGGAAAGCAGACACAGGGAGTGAGGATGGAGGTCAGAGCTCCTTCCCTCCCTGTGTACCACAACATTTGACCTCCAGCCCCAGAAGGAAGGGGGTGGATGGGGTAAATGGGACTATGAAGAAATGTAGCTGGCTCTGCACTTGCCAGGGCTGCTCTGAGTGGGTGCTCCAATTCTGCAGCAAGGCATCTGGCCCGTGCATTTTGCAGGCACTGAGAAGACCTGCAATAAGCCCTATTCAGGTTGTGTGAACCCTCAGCAATGTTGGTGGCATGCAGAAACATAGGGGTGCCTTTTTTAAGGCTGGCCTGTTCATGACAAGTCATACAGCAGCCACATCTCAGAAACGTCTCCTAAAAACCGTGACTTCATATTTAAAGACCTTTCCACTGACTGTATATGAATTCTGATTTGCTTTAGAAATTGAAAGTGTTGGAAACTCTCATATCCAGCTGGCAGTAATGCTGAAGGATGAACTGAAAGGAATAGAGGAGTTCCGAGAAAGACAGAAGGAGCAAAGAAAGAAGGTGAGGAACTAGAGAACTGTTGAAACAGATTGGGTCAATGGTACATGCTGATGACCTGTCTCCAGCCACAGGCTGTGAACACTGCAAAGGATGATAAAACATGCCCAGTGTGCCCTGTTCACTCTGTATACTAGATTATGAAAGAAAATCTCTTTCTGATCCCAGCTGGAAATAAAGTAGTACTCTGAACTCAGGACACAGAGGCTTTAGTCACTTTTACTCTCTCTGGTGTAACCGCAGATACTATTATTATTCCTGTAAGAACTTAATCCTTCCTTTTCTCTTTTTTTATACCCTTGCTAATTGGGTTTCTTTGGTATGATCCTGCATGATCTCCAGCAAGCACTAAGATGAAGGGGTAACACAAACATTTAAAAACATAAAAGCAAATTAGTATCATGATGAATACAACACCAATATATGCTGAATTATAAATATGTGGAATAAATAGCATCTAGTGATGTTGTATAGTAAAGATTTGAGTGTATTTAGGGCCATTTCATCCCCTATGATCTTATCAAGCTCTAAGTCCATTGAAAAAGTAGCTCTTAATAGAGACAACACTGGTCACTTGCATCTTTCCTGGCTCCATGGGGTTGAAGACAAAGGCAGGACAGTCACTTAACACTGAAAGCACTGACTGAGGGAGGAGTAAAACAAAACATCCAGTTCTTTGCTAATTTTGAACAAATGAAAATGTGTATGACCGGTATCCAGTGCTACAAAAATCTTCTGTCTACAATCCTGACACACAGGAACTTGGAATAGCAAAGAACTCTGAATATGAAAGTGGGTAAAAGGAGTGCTGCTACTGACATTTGAGGTCCACAGCAATCTGATAAAGTAAATAAGGCATATAAAGACAGACAGCCCGCACCTAGTTCATCAGCATTTGTACCCCCCCCCCCCCGTTT
>JANZLQ010000002.1:3170561-3264217 GCA_026212715.1 Elanus axillaris | reverse complement strand
GGTGGGGTGGGTGGGGAGAAAATGAAGATTTAGATCCTCTCTGCTATTAATGGAAACCACTGAAGCAGAATTATGTTGGATTATTTTTTTACCTGGCACTTTGATGCTCTCTGCTTCACTTAGAAACCTGTCATTTATAAAACCAGAGTGAAGTCATTTTCCCCACAGGCATGTGGCTTATACAAAGGCCTTGACAATGGCTTTAACAGTCCTGCCACTAAAAAGGGGAGGAAGAAGTCCAAAGCAAGAAATGCTTATTTCTGTGTGTTTCTTACAGTATGAGTCTGCAATGGAGCGCATACAAAAGAGCAAACTGTCCCATTATAAGAAAACAATGGAGGTAAGCAAGGAGGTTTTGTGCAGGTTTCTTGATGCAAACTGGCTCCAGTTTGAGACAGGGTGAAATCTGTATCACACATACCTATATCTAAAGAAAGGTCAAGAATGTGTGAGTGTGCAAGTGTGTGTGAGAGAGAGAGGATATAATTCCTGCTATGAGGAGGAAGCTAATCTTCCCTGCCACAGCCACTGAAGAGTCTCCAAAATAAATACTCAGAAAGTTCATGTGAATGAACAAAGTTCCAGGTCAAACAGGATTTCAGTCTTTCTAGGCAAGGATACTTACAGGAGCAAATGTAATTTTTCAGTCTGTGTAAATACAATTCTAAAAACAGTGAGGGAATCTTGTAAACAGGAAGAAACCTCCCCAGCTGGGTAACTTGCAGGTTCAAGAACTGCAGGCAGCTCGTCTTGGTTTCCAGTGGGCAATTGCCTCTAAAGAAAAGTAGCTGCAGACCCATCAGTGCTACAGCTGGAACTGTACTAACAATTTTTTTATTTAAACGCAATTATTCTAAGTGAATCTCTAAGACAGGGAGGTCTTTTGGTGCAAATAAGGATTTCTTTTGCTTCTGAGGACTGCACTGAGACTGCTACCTATGGGGTGCTGGCTCTGTCTCACAGCTTGGAGCAATGGACAAGGCAACACACTGACTTCAGCCACCTGATGCTCCAAGTCACACTGTAGAAATGACAACCCATCCACATTGGCAGCCTGGGAGCATGGGCTCCTAATTATGTTTCTACACTGTAGCTTGGACAGACACCTGATGCACCAATGGTGCTAGAGCTGCCAGTGTATTTATGACCACCCCTGCAGGGAGCTGGCTGCAATTGTAGAAAGCAAACAATTTCAGGGCTGCAAGAAAAGGACCCGATTTATGCTTCCAGCCCCACCCCAATTTTTCAGTTCTATTTTTCTATCTCCTTATGGTGTTATTGGGATTTTTTTCTGTTGCCCAAACTTGAGCACTGATTTGCTCTCTTAGACTGCAAAAGAGAAAATGCCTAGAACATCACTCTGGAGACAACCCAGCCTAACCCAAACCCTCACATTTGATTTCATTTCAATACAGTCAAAGAAGACCTATGAACAGAAGTGCAAAGAGGCGGATGAGGCTGAGCAGTCCTTTGAACGGATAAGTGCTTCAGGCAACCAAAAGCAAACAGAAAAGGTACCTTAGATTAGAGTGCTACTTAGAGGGAAAACTGTGTTTTTTTCCTTTTCAAGGTACAAGAGAATACAATCCAAGGACTCATTCTGCAGGATGCAGGGCCTGCTTTCCCTTCCAATTAACCCCTTAGAATCAAAATGAAAAGAAATCACCTTCCCAAGGAGGTCTTAATTCACACTTCTTTAGTAACCCTGATCTTGTTCTGTGATAGGCTAAGGGTTTTTTAAAAAGGCTGGCAAGGGAGTAAGTTATCTAATTAATTTATGCCAGGCTATGATGTAATTGCTCTACGATCCTGAAGGGAAATTGAATGAGATCTTTCTCCGAAATTATTCCTATAAAGAGAAACAAGTCAGAAGTATGTAATGCAGTCAGTTTTGCCTTTTGGTCACTTACATTTAGTAGGCATAGTATCTTACATTAAAATGCATATTTTTCCTCAACATTTTTCTCCTTATGGTTAGTTTAATTTCAACTAAATTTACAAACTCAAAAATAAATCACTGGAAATTAAGGCACTGCAGTCCTTCATTGCATCGTCTTGATACTTGTAGCTGACAATTCACTAACTTTTAATGGGAACATTTTACAGTGGAACAGATGGAGAAAACAAAATAAATGAACTCCCTTTGGCTCGATAAAAATCAGTGCAGTGTAAGCAAAAAGGATCAAAAATTATCTCAAGGAGCGGGGGGATGGAGACTCTAAAAACAGCATCAGAACTCTACATTTTATTTCCAGCATTTGCTAATCTTTGATGAACAAAACCCTCCAGCTTAGCTGTAAAGAGGGGATGAAATCCTGGCCCTACTGAAATTACACCAGAACACTTTGCAACTTCAATGGCATCAAAATCTGACCCAGCTTCTTTTATGCAGAAGAATCCCAGGGTGCTCCATTGCCATTACTTCCACACACATGCCAGCACATTTGAAATGCACAGAGGCATCTCACAAGAAACATGTAAGCTGTTTAATTCTGCACAGCACCCATAAAAAGTTTGGGCCAGGAAGCAAATAAGAATGAAGCTTATGTTCCCAGCTTACTGCACATTTTCCAACGAGCCGTGATGAGGAATATGATAGTAAGAACCCCTACCTAAGCCTTGTCTTGAAGGGCAGAATGGAAGAATGTATTACACTGATGTCTAGAGCTGTGCATTAATGTACTGTCATCACCATCTGTGCAGAAAGACCTGGGAATACAGAGCTGTCAATAATAGCTGTATTTTCATTTGTTCAAAGCTGCAGGTTTTTAAAAAAGAAAAGTTCTACTTAGAGTGAATTTTGCTTTTAGGCTTCTGAGTTGTTACAGGAAATAATCTGGCATTTGCAAAATATTTTAAAGGCTGTGTTCTTTTCATCTGTGTATTACATGAGGAGCTTGGAAGATGACGAATTTTAACTGCCATTTATTTCTGCTTATAAATATCTATTAGAAAAGCACATCAAACACTTGAGAAAAAACAACTCAGCCAGCAGACACAAGCTTCAGGCTGGATCATGCTAGCACTGAGATCCTATGGCATGGATGTCTGAATGGAAAGATGGAAATTGCCAGATTTCCCTTGAAGTCAGTGGACCTATGGCTGTATCTGTGAAACTCCAGTCCCTTCCTCTCCATAGCAGACATTCAACAACAGAACCATGCATAAAGGCTGGACAGCCAAGAAGTGTTTGCAATTCTGAGCCTTTCTCCTAGAAGGGGAAAGGGAGCAGGCAGCAAAAAAAACTGGGGCAGAAGCAAAAAATATGGTCAGAAATTAATTTGGGGTGTTTCTTTTCCTGTTTCAGAGTCAGAACAAAGCCAAGCAATGCAGAGATGCAGCAAATGAAGCAGGTGATGCTCTGTTTGCAATTGAACTAAGATTTTTCTCAGTGAAGATCTACCAGCACACTGATTTTGATAGAGCACCATCTAAATCACCCAGGCTGGCTCTGTTTGAAGTCAGGTTTCCCAAAGTCACCTACCCAAAGATTAATGAAGAAGCTTCTAAAGAACGGCAGCCTGATAGTCATCTACATTTACTTTCCTTTGTGGAAATGCGAGTCTCCTGCTTTCATTAAAGAATTTATAGAAGACCTCCATTAGGGGCTTCAGCCAGGAAAGAAAAGCTCTTGCTCTTCCTGAAGCAAGTATGAAAGCACAAAAGAATGACACTCACTGGCCCCCAGCCAGCCCAAACCAGATACACAGTCCCTAGGTTCCCTGTACATGAGCACGGTAGCATTCTCCAGCCAGAAACACAGTACATGTCCAGAAGGACAGGCCAGCAGACATCTGAGCTGGTTCATGAGTTCAGACTTGTCCCTCACTGCTCATGTAAAAGATTACACTAAATGACGTGGCTTACCTGGCTGGCTCAGCACAGAAAGAGCCTAAGGATGCTCAAGCATGGTCCAGGCTCCTCATCTCTGGTTTGCATTATCCCCACTGTAAAGTTTACGGATGATGTGCAAACCATGCAGAGAGAATCCTTACTCTGGAATAAAGTTGCAAAGAAGAAACCCAAATATCCTTGCAGCCCACCAGTTTCAAGCTCACACATTATTGTGATACGCTAGCAAACCACAGGCCTAGACCACAGCAAAGTCTTAATAGGAGGAAGAAGAGAAAGCCTGTATAATTTTTTTTCCTAACTGTTGGGTTTCTATTATGTGTGTCTGTGTTTACAGAGAACGTGTACAAACAGAACATTGAACAGCTGGATAAGGTCAGGACAGAATGGGAACAGGAACATATCAAAACCTGTGAGGTAAACATTGACTTTTGCAGTGATATATTTGTGCGCTTTTTATTTTCTCCTACTTGCAGATACCAGCCTAAGACCTGAGATATCATCCCAAGGGTTTTGCTGTTTGCTTTATGAATCTCAGTAGATGTCTTTACAAAAATACTGCAAAAACTAGAGTTGATTTAGACATAGCTGCTAGCTGCCTTGCTTACATTCTCCTTGCTTGTTCAGTATATGTATGTAAATATAAAGGAGGGGAATAAGTGCAGAGGGGTGAGAAGTGGACCAATACATGAACTGGTACAATCTATTTGCAAGCATTTGCTGCCAGTTTTCACCCACAGCTTAACATAAGAATACACTAACTTTAGGGATGATCTTCTATCACAGCCAAGATAAGGTTGTTTCTCAAATAACTGCTTTGTGACAAAATCTAATTTCAGTAGAAAATGATTTTTTTCATGTCTACATTTCTGTTCATTTTTAGTTTAAAAAATTAATTTCAAAATTGAAATGAGAAAAGTTCAATTAATCCATTAAAAATGAACAAAAAAAAGATTCCCTTTAGATTATGCTTTGCAAGAGGCTTCCAGAATGGCTTCTTGTTCCGTGCAGGAGAGGTTTTTTGTGTTTGTTTCATTCTTTTTTTTTTAAATCTCACAAGTTCGATGGAGATTAAAAATATAATTTTATGGCTAAGGTAAAAAAAGTATGTATCATAGCATTCTGAGAGCAAAGATATCCAAGCCACTCAGAATCTTTATTTTGCATAGCACTTTATATTCACCTTCAAGAATATTTGCCCTCTGCCATGCAGTAAACCTTTCAACTGAAAGGTGGTAGTGGTAGAAAAGTCTCTATTTGCATTCTGCTGAGGATGGGCAAGGAGATTTGCACTTGGCTAGTAAGTTTTGCACAAAAATTCACAGGAGCTGGTTGACATCCAAATCAGCTACATGTTTGGTCATATTAATCCTTCAAATACATTTGCCCATCTACTAAAGTATGATTTTGCTATGTTTACTTGTTGCAGCCTTTATTTCCACATAAAATAAAATAAAATAAAATACCAGGAGCATAGCTTTCCAGTTCTCTGCTTCCTTTATTCCCTATCTGGAAACATATTCCCTATCTGGGAGGACTGGAAAGTCCCATGGCTGGCACAGCAGGCTTTCCACAGAAATTGTGCCAAGCCTTAGTTTTCCCAAGATGCACATTTCCCCCTTCTTAAAAAGCCAACAAACAAGCGAAATGTTATACAACCTACCACACTTCATTTCTCCTGCACGACTAAATTCTGAATAGCCTACACGGCTTGTGGCCTGCCCACTGCTTAATTCAGCAGCCATCCATCAAGGAAGGGCATCTTTAATGCCTTCTTTTAAAAGTGCTTCTAGATAGAAGAACTGATAGATTTTTTGAGGCATTTAAAATAGTAACTAGTACAAATAGCAGCTTAAGATCACAAACTTCTGGCTGCACAGTGGGGAATCTGGAAGTGCTGAGGTTGCTTAGGTCTCTAGCTGAGCACTGTACACCCATAGCCCAAAAATCTTGGCTAGCAAGTGGCAGCACTGGGATGACCTTCATCATCCATATTCCTTGGCACGAGATGCCCAGGTTCACTAGCAGTCTATTGCACAAGCCAACAGGACATAAGGGATGTGTCTAACACAATGCCCAGCTGTACTTTGCAAAAGGCTTGAGAGAGTCACTACACTTCCCTCTTTGATGAGCTGCATTTCCCAACAGGACACCATTTACCTGGAAAATTCCCAGTTGGCTCTTGTGCTATTTCAGCAGCCCCTGGGGGGCTAGGCTGCAGCCATAGGCTTTTTGTTCAGAATTGATATTGAAAGACTCGTTCTCAACCCTTTGGGTTCCCTTTGAAAGCTTTTTCTCTCAGAAACTGGTCCCAGCACCAGTTTACTCCCTTGACAGACTCTTTTCTGCTTTTTTTAGATGGTAAGATATTAGATGGCAGGCAGCGTACCCACCTGAATGTTCTTCTGAATATTGTATACATTTGTGGTGTTCTGGACATAATTACTAGCAAACAGAGATGGAAACAGATGGCTGGAAGCATCTGAGCTTTTCACACCTCATAGAAAACCAAAAATTGATGTTCTACTTATAACAGTAGAACTTGGAGATTAGGGTGGTTGGTTGGTTGGGGTTTTTTTAAGTCTTTAAAGAAAGAGTTTATCTGCCTCTTCCCCCAAATCAGTTCACACTTCTCCTCTCTCTGCCCCCTTCATTCTTCCCAAGCTGTGCAAGAACATGAGAAAAATCAGACTGAGGAAGGGAGGGAGTAAACTCTGAAGAAAGAAAAATGCCTTCTCTTTACCATGAAAATAACCTTAGAAACGAACAGAGGTAACTCCAGAGAGCCTCGAATAGTTTCAAAAGAGGAAAGTTTGGAAAGAAATTTTACAAGGCAAAGGTGGATAGTTTTGGCTCTACCTCTAACATAAATACAGCCCTTTCATGCTAGTGTATCACTGATCTGTTAAACATCAAGATTTCAGTGCAATGGGCAGACAGGACCTTGACTCTGAAATCCTTGGCAGTAGAGGTAGCAGTCAAATCCAGATTCTGATTCCTCTCCGCTGCTTTATTTTTTGTCTGTAAAACCTAACCTACAATCAATTAAAATAAATTCTTGAGCATAAACAAGTAGATGTATTCCCTCCAGTAGCCAAAAAGACATCCTTTACAAAGGATCCTTCAGAACAGTTTGCAGACTTACGAACTTGGCCCAGAGAAGCCCCAGCCCTGTCACTGACTGTAATGCAAATAAATAACTACCATGAGGCTACATCACATCTCCTCTTTGGCTTTAGGTCTTCCAGCTCCAGGAGTGCGACCGCATCACCATCCTCCGCAACTCGCTGTGGGTTCACTGCAACCAGCTCTCCATGGAGTGTGTGAAGGATGATGAGGTAGGGGCACGTGCCAAGTAGCTTCAAGTGCAGAGGAGGAAGAGGAGGATAAAGAGTGCTCTAACAATACAGCACTAGCTTGCCTTTCTCTACATGTGCTGACTGTTTGCAGCAAACCGGCTGTTGTGCATGTCCAGAGAGGGGGGACTATTCTCAGTCTAGCTTGTTTCCTCTAGATGTAAACCAGATATATGCCTAGATGTAGACACCGTGTCACACTTGATGGCACTTACATTTCTCCTCCCCTCAGTTTGCTGGGGAATGCTTCCAGCTACCAGAACGCTCAGCTGAGTATATTTAGGCTCAGGCATGGCTTTCAGAAAGGCATCCAGTCATGGTCTCAAATATTGGAAGACATAAAGAATACACCAGTTTTGACTTTGAATGGTCGTTTCCTGCTATTAATTTCTTTATTGCCTTGAAAAGCCCTGGACTGCCTTCATCCTCCTCTCTTACAAGAATATCCAGAGCACAAATAAACAACTGTGTTTCCAAGAATGTCTGTACAAGGCACAGGCCAAAGATCCATCCAGGTCAAGCATGTACCAAGTATAAAGTGTCTCTTAAGGGGAAAATTATTAGAAGAGCATTAATCATTAATTCAATGTGAAACGTTAAAAATTAAATTCAATTTTGTTTTGTAGCTATATGAAGAGGTTCGGGTAAGCTTGGAGAACTGCGTTGTAGACTCAGACATGGACTATTTCATTAAGACTAAAATGACAGGAACACAACCTCCAGGTAATTATGCCTATTGGTCTTGTTAGATGAGTCACCTGGTAGGCTGAGGCTGCAGTTGTGCAGTACACATCCTTTGGAGGTGAAGCCAGCTGGAGGTGTTTCTGCTCTGGCTATTCATTCCCATCCACTGCGGCTCGCTTCCCCCTCACTGTGCTGCTGAATGATCCAGCTTAAAAATAATCCTCCAAAACAGAAAAAAAAGTTATTTTGGCTTTGCAACCAGGCTCATTTCGCAGTACATCTGAACTGACACTGCTAAGGAGGTGGCAAACTGCCTTGCAGAGATGGCAAACTTGATTTCCTGCAGTGGTGACAAGTCAGATCCAACTTATCTTGTAACTGCACCCTGGTGTCCCCTTGACAGAGATGCTGCCTCTTCGTTTGCAGCACAGAGAAGACCGGACTTTGTATTCCATTTTGTTCCACCTGCCCAATGTGGAGTAACATCTTTTGTCCTCTCAGGAAGTTGTTTGCATAAGGGCAAGGCTCTAGTTGGGGGAAATTTGGAATGGAATTGGCTTTGGCCCAGCATGCAGAAGCAATGTAAGATTCACAGACTCTGTCCATTCAAGCCAAGGCAACCTTTTCATCAGTTTCAATGATCAAAACCTCTGGGCTGAGACAGCAAGAGCTAAGAGCAGTTGTAAAATGAGAACATGCTACTCCAGGGTAGTGCTCCCAACACAGCACCACAAAGGAAGCTACCTAATGTTTCACACAGCCAAATACAAACCACACCCTCTTACTTCAATGAGCAGTACAAGGTATTTACAGAGTGAATGCTTGCACTTCTGTGCAGCTGCTGCAGTAAACGAAGATTCACAGCCTTTGTAAAAGAAGAGACAAATGCCTATTTAATCTCTTCAGTAGTTGATGATACATATCTGTGCTGAAAAGATCTGTTCCTCCACTTTTTTTTTAATCTGTGCACAGATACTGTTTCACTTCCACTGTCTGCTCTAATACCATACTGCTACGTCAAAGAGAAACCCCCCTTAATATGCCCTCAGCAGTATCCATTCAGAGTGGGGAATAAGTTATACTGGCCTAAGAAAATTTTATGCTGATAAAAACTTTCCATGCTAGGAGTTGCATACGTACAAACATCAGCAGTATGAATGCCTTGTCCCAAGGGATAATTATCTCATACAGGAACAGCTTACACCCCTTTGATTTCATCGCAGAGCTTAGAGCTGGCAGCAATTATACTGCAGGAACTTCTTCATCAGAGCTGGATGCTGCCACTAACTCAGCACTGAGCTGTCTGAGGTCTGTTTTTCACTCAGCCTTTCTGTCATTATGCCTATGATGATTAAGACTTGGGATTTGGGGAATTTTTTTTAAGCGAATACATGAATACTGGTGCACTGGATGCCATTTTGCTGCCATAGTTTATTCTTCACATAGGGGATTTAAATTCACTGATATAGGTGCATTTACCAAGGAAAAACTACATTTTCACTGGCAGGAGGGAGAACTATGCTTTGCAACAGTGTGAAACAACTTCTGTATACTAAGAAATTTGTAATTCTCAGCTAGGGTGTTTGTTTTGTTTTGTTTTTTTTTCTGTGTGAGGCTTCTCATTCTCCAGTCGCCTAGGCAATTTTCTGCAAACAGCTCTTGGCTATGTCAGGACTCATTTCTAATAAGAAATAGGTGGGGAAAACCCTTGAGAGCTTTATGAAAGGCAAAGAAACAACTGCCTTGCTTTTTTATTGTTTTTTTTTTTGTTTTGTTTTGTTTTTTACCACCTTCTAGAAGGTGACATGTTCTGGAAGTAACATCCTAGTATCTCTCCACAGCTCTGGCTGTTGAGTTTGCACAGTAGCACATGGTGAGCTGTTGATTTATTATTTGCAAAATGCAGGAGGAAACTCATGTGTGGTTTTGCATTGTGTAGCAGAAGACCTTCATCCTGAACAAACCTTTTGGTTTATTGATGATATTGGTCACTCCTCTCTTCTACCTAATCTTACAACTCATTATAGACTAGAAACTATACCAAGGTAACAATCTAGAAGGGTAATAGGAGACCCTTAAATTGGTCAAAATCCTCCCTAATTACTGTGAGTCTTATTTGTAGGGATCCCTCACACTCACTAGTTGTATGTACCTGGTCTGCTTATGATCTTGGCTGACGCAATGTGAGAAAGTCAACACAACCTTTAGCACAAGTCCAATGTCCTTCTTAATTGCTGGTATCAGAACCGAGATAATACAGTATCACAGACTTCAATCACGTTTGTTTGGCTTTAACACAGAGAAGGCAGGAAGGGTGTGTGGCCACCAGCTCTAAGCAACTACACTGGGAGCTATGAGATGAAAAATAAATAAATCCAACTGTGACTATTTGATCTGTAAAGCTAGACTTGGAAATGGTCTCAATTTCACCCTTAATGACACCATAGGGAAAAGTGAAGGAACTGCAAGATAACTGCGTTTGAGTGAACAAACCCCAGATATCTCTGGGTAAACAGCAAATAGGCTTTCAGGAGGTAGATGGGGGAGATATGAAAGGAAGGGAGACACTCAAGCAGAAGCACAGTCGAGGAAACTGCTCATTATGGCTGCTGGCAATAACGTTCAGAAATCTCCCGAGCTCTGACAAAAATTCCTGACTCAATACATTAAGAAATAGAGACAAAACACATTGCAGCCAATTGTATCATGAACATGGTCCCAGGCTCACAATGACCATGCTCTGCTCCCTTAAATCCTGAGCTTTAAGGCAACAGAGGGAACAGTCATGGACAAAACTGCATTCTTAATTAGGGTCAGCCACAGCTATTAGAATGGTTCTTCAGGACCTTGACTGTGCTTGTCTCAGGTCAAGCATGCCTTTCTACTAAGGACATATCTGCTTACAATCACTTGAATGGCTTTTGTCAAGACCCCAGTCCCCCTGAGCTGCTCTAACCACACTACAGGCGAGTGCTGTGCAGATAGGCGCTGTATTGCAGTTTGCTCCAGCAGCCCCTCATGGTTGGCAACTGTTGGTTGCATTCTGCTGGGGTGAAAAAAGTTTTGCCTGTTTGAACATCTCGTTTTTATTGCCCTGTTGCAGATGCAATAGGATATGAGAACTACTACAGCAGAGAACCAAACAGAAGCAACAGCAGCCCTGCCCAGACTTGTGGGATGATGAAGAGGTGAGTGGCAAACTTCAGTTCCCAGAATAGGTATTTCTCCATATGAACAACAATGTATGATGACAGGAAACAGGACCTGGAAAGTTACTACTTCCTTCATTGTAACAAGAGGCAGCTACATATCAATAAATATAACTTGACAGAAGAAGTAAACCTATTAAAACTAGAGTCAGAGTAATTTTACCATGGCCTAGTGAGAAGAGAGACAGGGCATGAGTTCATAAAAAAATTAGTTCGCCAGCAATGGTTAGCAGTCACTTATTTCCTCTTTCCTAGTGAGTCATGGCACATAGCAACAAACCCACTTTGTTCAAGGGAGGGCAAAGGTGAATCTTGCCGGGAGCAAAGGCTGGGGAGAGCTGTCTTTTTCAGCAATACCTCCTGGCTTACTGCACTGCCCAGCTGAGCAGAACAAAGAGCTGCTCTCTGTATCTAGACCAAAGGAAAAAACACTTAGCGGAATAACTGTGATGATTAGGGAAGCAATTTTTCTTTTTCTGATCCACTTATGCTGGTAAATGCTGTAATATGGATGCAGTTATATCATCAGAAGAGCACAGTAGATCTATTGGTTTAAATATTTTATTCTAAAATGGCTAATTCACAGTGGGAATGGCATCATATTTAAAGCAGAAGAGCTTTACATTTTGACAAGACTTATTACATGGCAAAGACAAGGAGCGGTCTGTGCTCTCCCATTTAAAATGTGGTTCAGGCTTGTTACTAAGCTGATAAGGTTTATATACAATACTTTGTTTTTCAGCTGGAAACCGGATCTTCTGTAATAATGAATTCTAATGCTGCATCCTATACAGTTACAGAAGACAATTGTACTGCTATTTAGAATACAACTGTGCTCTGCATGGGCAAGTACCGTGGAGAGACTCAGTTTGAGTTTTTCAGAAACTGTTGAGTTTGGATGTCCATCTTCCAGAAACACTGAGCATTCACCAGCTGAAAAATCAGACCCTTTAAATATGCCTTAAGAATGCAATGCTATTTCTATCTATGCTTGAGAATCCTAACCCATTTTCTCACTTCACTTAGTCTCCAATACCCAGCTGTGATATAGAAAATAAGTAGGAATAGAAAAGGAAAAAAAAAAAAAAAGAATTACTTAAACTCACAGTTTTTTGAAAGGCTTGTTTTACAAGCTTTGTATTTTAAATTGTATCAGCGTTTTCCTTAAAGACAAAGAGATGCTAATCTCTTATAAACAACTGATAATTCTCATATTAATGTTGTGAAATAATTGGAGTTTTGCACCATGAGCCTTTGGATCAACAACCAAATACTATCTGATGCATTTTATGCACAATTTAGGGATGGCTGATGGTTCAGTATTCTGCTGCATTTTTTTTAAAAATATTTTTAACTGAAGATAAATATATCTACAGCATAAATGAAAATAAACGGCCAAAGGAAGAGGTGACATCTACCCAGCGCTGCAGCAGATGGAGGGAAGGTTGAGTCAGACAGCTGAGTCGAAAGAATGCTCATACCCAGTCCTGTTCACTCATTTTGTCATTGGCTTGGTTCTGCAGATTCTCCGGATTACTGCATGGAAGCAGCAAAACCAACACGGAAAGTGCCACTCCTTCAGTGCCTCCTCTTGGTACGCCTCTTCAGGAAATAAGTTTACCAGATGTGTTTGTTTTAGATCACATTGCTAAATCAACCTTTGACACGGAGCAGAAATAGTACAGCAGATATTCACATGTTGGCAGTCAAGAGTAATAGTAGTCTGGAAATGAATTTAGCTTGGGCGTGTATTAAAACAAATTTCCTACTTTAAAGTGCCAAATAATCCATATAATCTTCAAAATCTCCGTCTAGGCAAGGGGGGAACTGTAGATTCAAAACAACACAGTCTGACTTGGATGATAGTTTTCTTTGAAGGCAGAATACACTACCTCTAAAAAGCCCAAGAGAACACCCAAAGTTTTTAACAGACCAGGTTCATGCCTTATGAATGCAAATATCCATCTTGTTTCACAGTTACACTGTCTTATTGTAACCATTGCAATCGGGCATTTATGAGAAGAAATTTAAAACATAGCATTTTGACTACACAGAAAGTAACAACTTATGACATTTTTATTGGTTTGATTTAAAACAAAAACATTTTAACTGTGATTCTTGCCTAAAGAAAATAAAAAGCTGTTTTAGAACAGCTTTAAAACATAGCCAGATCAATTTCCTTTGTCAGGCCTGCCTGCTTGGGCACCCAGAGATGAAGCTTAGACCATCTTATTTGTTGCATTTGGTGCTTAGCCAGGGAAGACTCTCCCGTGCTATCAAACAACAGCTGGACCTGCTAGGTGTCATCTTGGGCTCAGGCACATGTAGAGCAATGCAGTGTTGAGCAGTTAAGGGTAGTCACTCCTGAATTTCCTTAGGCTAGGGACAGAAGGGGAGAGCATTCCCTGGATAAGACCCTTAGGAATGGCAAACACTCTCTGCGTTCAGCTTTTTCAACTGCTCCCACCCTTGTCTTTCAATATCTGAAAAGTCAAGGAGCTGACAGTGCTCCTTAGAGCAGGACAACTATACCACGGATTGACTGGGAGAAGGTACAGGCACCCCGGCCACTCCGTGTGCTGTCAGAGCGCTGTCATCCCCCCAGGGAGTCATATGTGGGAAACTTCTGCTTGCCTCAATGGCAGGGGAAGCTCCCAGGCAGATGCTGGGAAGAAATAAGAGGTTTCCCTAATTATGACAAGCTGGATTAAAACAACATTTGCCAAAAAAGTTGTCAGTGACAAATAGCTATATGGGAACTGTGTAAACTACTGGGAAATGTCTGGTGACCCATTGGCACAGTATTTTCTATTTTTCTCAAGGGAAAAAGAAAATCCCTATGTGAGTCACTGAACTGCTGGAATTTTATGCCACTAGCAGCACCCATTTTAAACCACTTGAATCACAGCATCTCCCTCTTGGACCATTTGGATTGTGCTTTAGCAGGGTAAACATTTCTGCCAACCTGGATGAGGCTAAAGCTAGTTTCTGACCTCCCACAAAGTTCAGTGGGTATATTGTCATCTAATCAATGGGACACAGTTTTTGTGCAAGACTTTACCTACAGTTCACAGCAGCTTTTTCTACACATGTACATCTCCAGACAGAGAACAGAAACCCTTGTATTTGTGAACTCTTGCATATGATCCCATGCATTTATAAGCAACTGACCTCCGTTTCTGTGGGGTTTTCGTTTTTATGGGTGGTTTTTTTTTCCTTTCCCCTAGCAGAGAAAACAGATGGAGTCTATGCATCCATTTATGTAAATGAACAAGGTGGAATCACATCATCACAGGACTACAGAGTACTTTATGACTACACGGCCCAGGTAACAAAAAGCTTCAAAATAAATATTTCATAGCATCAGATTTAAAATAGATGATGTCGATCCAAACATCTTTTAAGTATTAATTATGTGAGGGAGGTGTTGGCTTCACTTTACAGTGAGGGACACTTACAGAATTATTGGTCAAGGTCACATGCAGAAGCCAGGAATCCCAACTGCCAGTTCTTGGCACATATCACTAGACCATGCTGCCTCAAGATGAAACAGTAAGATTCTTTGCAAGATTACACTAATGTGTAATCACTCCTAAATTACTGCTGAGCTGTTACAACCTCCTTCTAGAGGTACAGGAGACCACAAACACAAGGAAAACTATTTTTTAGGGGACGATGGCTAAGTATGCAGTATTGTGCATTCTGAACTTAAATCTCTTGAGAAATGTTTTCCTAGGGAAAATGGCTACAGATTCCTTGTGTAAGAGTATGTGACAGAGGCTTATCTAGGAACTCTTCTGCTTTTGATCTCACTCACCATCTGGAGAGTCCTGCTCCAGTTTTAACACACTGGCTCTCCATGCTGGAGAGGACTGAACCCCCATAAAGGACACTCTTTCCCTGTATTTTCATGTTGCAAGTTGCAGAATCACAGTGGATGTGGTCCATGTACCAGAAGATTGCTATAAAGAGCTTCCTACATCCTTAACTGGGATATTGAAGTCTCATTGGCTTCAGACCTATTTAGGCATAGTACCATTAGTAAATGTTTATGAAGGGACTGGTTATGAAAATTTTCTTATTCAGATGGACTGCAGAACCTCTTGGACTCTTGCTAAACCATTAGCTTCCCCCTAATGGGACTTGCACAGTTCAATTACATGTCAGTTTCAAGGTACTTTTTCTCAGCTTTAGATTAGCAGAAGAACAGCATCCAGCAGGTCTTATGTTACAGTGCACAGAGACCCTCACTTGAAGAGACCTGCCATCAATAGCCAACATTGAAGAAATGCTGGCATATGACAAAATAGATAAATTATGAAAACAGAGAAACGGTTGGAAAGGAGTACTTTCTTTTAGGTACAGCAGCATTCTGACACCTTTTATTATATGTTCTTTTTTTTTGCTTTGTTTGAAACACTTTTATTATTTGCCTGAAATTTCATCCAAGCACAGCTGAAGGTACCTCACTGTTAATGGCAGTTCCCCTGAGGAGACTGCTGGATTTCTTTGTCTGATCCTTACTCTAGGAGTTGCCTTAAAAATGTGACACACACAGATTCTCCCTGCTGAGAAAAGAGCCTGCTACTACTTTTAGTATATTGTATATTGAGGCGTCTCACTTTTTGAGTCCGTTCTTACCTAGTCAGGTACATTAAATTTAGATTTAGCTGTCTCGTCAAACATATCTGGAAGCCTCTCTCACACTGTTTTCTATTTTATTACACTGCAGGTAGCATAGTGGTTTCCCATGGGAAATAGTACAGCACCACTGACATACAGATAGATGCCTGAGAGCCCAGCAATAGCTTACTTGCAACTACTCCATTTGACTCGGAGATAGAAGTTTCCTATCTCAGGAAGAGTTGCTGTACCTCCACTGGTCACTGCTGTTCTGTATTAAAAGAACTGAGAGACCTATTTAAGGGCTGGATTGGTTGAGACACAGTTATCTCCTTTGGGAATTAAGCTGTGCACTGTTTTATTCAGCAACACCTGCAGACTATGCATGGTCATGGTTAGCTGGTTTAGGACAGTCATGTTTAACCCTTTCTGGCCTTCCCCAATAACACAACAGTCAAATTGCTCAGGAGACACCGTGGAGGTGTGGGGAAATTTGAGGATCTTAAGGAAATACCTCACTGTCTGGTATTTCAGGCTCATTCCCAACCAGGACACTGGTAGACTGTTGATGAAAGGCAGCGTAAAAAAAACCCACCAGATACATGTTTGGGTCCTCCTGTGCTCTCAGGCTAACCACATTTCCTTTCCTTGTCTCCTTTCAGAACACGGATGAACTGGACATCAGTGAAGGAGACATTGTAGCTGTCATTGAAGAAAATGAGGATGGCTGGTGGACAGCAGAAAGGAATGGGCAGAGAGGCTTTGTGCCAGGGTCTTACCTCGAAAAGCTTTGATGAAAAGAAGCCCCAGTTGTCAGACTTTAAAAATATTCTATTACTGAAAACAAACAGCACACAAGGTCTGCTTCAGGTGACCAAGGGCAACCCATAATACTGTCTTCTACAATTACCAGTCAGGAAATAATCAACTGACCACGCTCTCCTCTTCCTTCCTCCTGCCTCATCCCAGCATCTCCTGGCTTACACTGCAAAAACTGTCTTCACCTCAGAGAGGTTAGGACTTGCGTTTCTTGCCACAGTTCTTCCTACCCTCAGCACACTGTGCTGCCATCAGTGTTGCAAAGCTTGGCGAATCTGAGAGGAAAATCCTGCCCAGAACTTAACTGCACTAAAAGAAAAAGATCAAGGAAACAAATGCTGTTTCTCCAGGATGGAAGACCGCCTCCAGCCAGCCTGTAAGCCACCCTCATGGTCACAGCAGCCATGTTCTTTGCCATGGATCCCCTCCTCTCACTGCAGAGGCAATGCAAGCATTTTTGACAGTGGGGTGGAAAGCATACTCAGAAAGCAGATAGCTTTGATGTTGTGGGGTCTTAGCCATGCAAAGCAAGGAGGAAGCTCTCAAGTTGCTTTTAACAGCCCCCTTTCAAGTTCCCCTTACAGCACATGTGTAACCAGGGAGAAAGGTGGGGAACCCTCCAGAGTTCCTTATCAGTCACTGATGAAAATACAAAAAACACTGAATGCAGCTAGAGAGGAGGACTTGAAGGACCAAGACACATCACTAGTAAGAAAACATCAGGCACTCCCTATCATGGTCATCTCCTAATACAACAAAATCCATGCTATCCATGGCTCTGTTTTGCACTGGATTCTGGGGCAGCAAAATAAGGACAGATGATGAGCCCAAGCATTGCTTTTGCCTTGGTTGGATGATTTCCCTGACACCTCTCTGGGATTTTTCATGTTTAAAAAAATGACAAAACCAACACAGAGCAGTGCTGCCCTGCCCTGATCCCTCTCCTCTGAGCACGAGAGAACTGCGAATTACCTCTTCATGCAATCTGCATACCTGTGTCAACAGTGCATTCTCCTTTAAGCTCCTCTGTCCACCTGGCCAAACCTTTCCTCCTCTTCTGCCCACACGTCCTTCTGTCTCTGCTATCTACAGCCTTTGCACCTCTGGGATTGCTGGCATAGACATGTCCTTGTTCCTTTCCAGGCACTTTTAGTGTGCATGTTCTTCAGCAAATCCTCTTAAAAGAACTCATACTGTTCAGGTTCATTGTATTTCACAGATTTTAGCTCTATCAGTCTTTCTCGTTTAGTATTTAAGAACGTTTCCAACCGCCACTGTACTTAGTAAGGGATCAATAGACACTTTCTGCCACTCCTCCCTTTTCAGTATTTTGAGATGGTTAAAAAAAAATTTGGTGATTTAATCTGAAGCAAAGCGCGCTATTTCTGGGGGAAGAATGACCTTGTTTGCCAAGGTCTTAAAACTGAACTGAGTCAATGAAAATGCATCAAATTGCTACATAAAAGGGAGAGAGCAGGGAGGAACTGTTAGCTAAGAAATGGCAGGAAAGACAAAGAGAAATCTAGACAGAAGAAAAAGCTGTAATGGTCAATGCAATTATTCCTTAAATGAAACAGAATAAAGGTCAGAGGCACTTGCAGTACCTTACTCTAATTTCTTGCTTCAAGAATGGAATAAAAATATCTGCAGGCCCCTTTTTTTTTGTTCCCTGCAGCCCTTTGCACAGGCACACATGTCCTTCCCACACTTCCCCAAGTTATTATGTAGCACATCTGCATGAGTGCTGAAGGGCTCTTAGTACCTTGCATTAGCACAGGCTCAGAGGAACGGCAGGAACTTGAACGGCTTTCAAGGCACTAGGTTGTATGAACAGTAGCGCTGAAGATGTTAACGACAGGTTTCCGTGACCACATCTGAATCGAACAGTGACAGAAAGACGGTCCACAATACCTTCAACTAGGCCTCTGCACTATAAATGATAGCTGTCAGAGACAACTACAACATCGCTCATTATGTACAGCATGCGAGGAAACCTAAAGTATGGGAGATTTAATATATCTGCTTCTTGAACACTCAAGTCTTTCACAAAGAGAACTGTAATAAACCAAGAAATACTTAAATAAATTTAGGTAGATGTTTTGCAGATTATCTTAATTAAAGACAAAAAAGGAAAAAAAACCAAAAACAACCCAATGAGATGCATCTCCTCTAATTGTGTGTGACACATGGATTTTGCTAAGATTCCTCACTTCTCTGGGGGCCCAGACAGCCTCACACAAGACACTGCAGTACCCAGTCCTGGTTACCCTGAAATCCTGTTACAGATCATCTTTGCCGACATGTACACCACGGTCTACATCACTGACAGACAGCTAGTAGGGTGGTGACTGCTGTTTCTACCCCATTAAATAATTTCATATATTTGCTGTTAAATTCAAGAAACTGGTTTCCTTTCTACCTATCTCTTCTTCT
This sequence comes from Elanus axillaris, assembly GCA_026212715.1. NCBI lineage: Eukaryota > Metazoa > Chordata > Aves > Accipitriformes > Accipitridae > Elanus > Elanus axillaris. The sequence goes on along the minus strand of JANZLQ010000002.1, from coordinate 3,245,241 downwards.
GTCAAGCAAATACTGTTCTAAGTGCAGGAGGCTATAGATATTTCAAAATCTACCCAGTGTCATAGAATTTGGGTCCCACATGCTAACTCCAGCCTGTTCAGGAAATGAAAAAGCAGCAGCAATGTTTTCTCAGGATTCAATTCCTCTGCTTTACGTAGAAGAATTTCACTGCTTAGTAGTTACCAAGCCATATCTAGGCAGTTTGCCCTATCAGTGTGGCAGCACTTGTCAGAAATAGAACAGAGATATCAAGAAATACCCACACCTTCGGAGTACACCCACATTTTAGATGTCATCCACCCCTGGTCAGTAGGAAATGCCAGAAGGTCACATGTAGGTTACTACCTTAATATTGCCTTAGTAACAATGTTTCCTCTCCAGTTTGGTAACACTTGGGTAACAAAATTGATGCATTCAAGTAATCATTTAATTTTCAGTTATAATGGGAAACTGAAATAGACTCTTTCCAGTGGGAGGCATTTTTAAACTGAACTCTAACATTTTTGGTTGAAATTCTTTTTAGACAAACACTTCTGAAAAGCCTCCACTTTGACTTTCATTTTATGGCAAGGAGGAGCCCAGCAACATGGAGGGACAAAACAACAGTGGCAAAGTTGTGTGTTTTGTCAAGTTGACTCATATTTCATAGCACACTCACAACAAGCAGACTACCTCTTTACTGACACTGCTAGTGTTCTGGCTCTGGGTGGGTTCACACACAAGAAGCTGTTCCCACACAGCAACAAACATGCTTTTGCCAGCTGCTCTGCAAGGGGGGAACCTAATTACCTACTTACAGCCTGTGGCTAGTATGTATGTATGTATGTACAAGCTAAGTAAGAGAAGTTACAATAAAGTTACTAAGCTGTTTTTATCTTAGCACTGCAGGACTTCAGTTTGCACAACAGACAACAAGTATTTCATGCTGAACAATTTCAGACCTGTAACTGTTAACTCTCAAAATTCTGACTACACCATAAGAAAGAGGCATCATCTATCCATTAAACATGAGCGGCAAGAAAGATTGGGAGTAATTTCCCTCACAAACCACAAAAGAATAGAAAGGGACTGAGGCTGACACCTGCTGCTCTTCCAGATGGATTTTGGATTTGAGGAACACAGCCATGAGATTGCTATGAAAAAGTGTAGTGGTAATCTGTTCTATTATTCCTTTAACCGCAACAAGAATTCAAAGGTTGGAAGTAAGCAGTCTAGCCCAACAGGACCCTTAAACCAGACTCAGATATGCACATTATTCTCTTTTACCATGTCATTATCAACTAAGGAGAAAAACAGGAAAACCTGTTTAACATTTAACCAACAACCATATGTAATTAGGAAATGACTACAAGAGCAGCATGAGGCCTATCCCTGCACAGAACAGATTTCAGCTGCTACATATGGCATTCAGAGCCCACAAGCCCGTAGTAAAACTTGGTCAAAGTACTGTCAGACCAAAACAAAAAGATCCAGGTGACCCAGCTCTAGGGCAGCCAACCACAAAGAAAAGACCTCCCGTCACTGTTACAGACAGCTAGCTTATAGCATTTTTTACGAGTCAGCTGAAAGGAAGAAATCAACCCCTTTACAGCTGAGCAGTTAGCAACAGCAGGAGTACAACAGCTGTTCAAGGTTTGAAGTGTTTGCAACCTCCTTGAGGACCATGGCTTGAACTCTGTGTTATGAATAACCCCGGCATACTTCAGCTGAAGTGTTGACGTATCACATACATTAGACATGAACAGTAGCAACTCTTACCTTGGATTCCTTCTTGTCTTGCCTCTTCAAGAGGTGTATTTGAGGTCTGAGTCTCCTTTCCAGAGGTCATTTTCTAGGCAAAGACTCCCAACTGCAGCTCAGTCCTCACTGATTACTAAATGCAGTCTAAAGTGGAAGCACACGAATACCAAGAGGAGCTTCATTACAAGCCAGGCATCAGGTGGTGTCTCATAGGAGCCTGGTTGGGCATTAAGAAACATCTAACCTAAACACTCATGGATAACTAATACACTTTCTTCCCTGGTACTATGTAACCTCTGGGCTGCATCACTGCTAGCTGACTTAACTGCGCAGGCTTAGAGAACCTAGGGGACTCTACATCAGTAGTATACAAACACAATCTGCTGTGCTGAAAGGTCACTGTTAAACTTCAGTGTGGACTGGCAACAACTCCATACAGTACAGGACAAACTGTAAAGGCCTGAAAAGATGCCTCTGCTGTTCAATACCATCTCTTTTCCCTGCTTTATTGTTCTCCAGCTTGCAGGGCTGAGGCATTGAAAGCAAGTGCAGTTACCAGCCACATAGCTACCAACACCTCACGTGACCTCAAACAGAAACTGCGCTCGTTGCTAGTGAGCAAGGAGAGCAGGAAGATGCCCTTAGCTTTGCCTTCAGCCTGAGAACCATGTCTCCTTGCTGCCATGGGGTTATGGGCACAACCACATGGCCAAGCCTCTGAAGTAAAGCAGAATTGGCTGTTAGAAAACAAAAATATCAAAACAGCATTAGGATCAGTCACTACCATCCACCAGCAGCATCTACCAGCTTCCTAAATTAATGACAGTACCCATCCCACCTGTTTTTATAGTGCAGCTGTGATGTGTTGGGCCTGCTCACTGTAGCTGAGGCTAAAGGAGAGAGAATAGCTGGGGTTTTGTTCCTCACAAAGAGGAAGGAGATAAAGTTGTGATGCTAAGTCACACTGGGCTTCTGGAAAGTAAATGGCTGCTGGGGGGCCTGCAGGGGCTAATGGACTGGTTTTTGTAGGGGAAAGGATACTTGTGTGGAGAAACTAGATTTTGGAAGAGGAACAGGGATTAGTGTCCTGCCTGTGACTAGGCTATTAGCAAAATGACAACACTCCATCTACTGAGAGCAAGCAGAGAGGGCAAAGAACTTGTAGTCAAACTGTTAGCCATTATCTATTCTTTGTCAGCAATTATCTAATTTCAGTGGCCAGCTCACATTTTGGATGAGGGAAGCTCAGAGCTGCAGTTTTGTCCAAATCTGTGTGCTCCTGGATCACGCACAGTGCAAATTTGATCTGTTTCTAGAATGGCCAGATAATCATATTTCCATCAAATTAGGCAGTGCACATGGTACAGTGCTCATCCTGTCCTTCTACCAGCTGTTAAAGGACAGCTGACACCTGATCTGGCACAAAGCTGCTTGGTGCAACATTAAGAGCACATTTACAGCCTATCACTGCTGTGTGCCATGTGGCTGAAGCATTTCTGTCTGACACAAGGGCCCAAAAGGCAGATTGACTGTGGTGGTGTATTCTGACCAAAAGCACAGACTAAATCTTGCTTTTAGATATAAAACTCTAATAGAAATCACTGAGGTGTCCCACCAAAATCAGGAGAAATCAGACCTGACATCCCTGAAATTTCTAAGAGGAAAGACAAAATCCTCCAAAACCACCAGCCAAACAGAATTGGGCTTAGAATGTAGCTACCAGTTTACAGTCAGGGGTTGTCATATACCATCTTGAGGATAAAGAGGGTACAAAAACCACCATTGTGGGGGAGAAGGGGCAGCAAAGAGGGAACAGATATCCTAAGAGGTTCTTTGAAATCAGAATGAATTTTGCTTTTCAGATCCAAAAGAGCCGGTGTTGTACAGATTTGAAAACATAAAGCAGCACATATAATCCCAGCTTTGCTGCCCTTACCATAACTCAACTAAACCACCAAATCAAGACCAGACATACCGAGAAGTAACTAATATGTTAATTGGTGCAATACTGAAAGAACTGTAACTGCATCAGTGGTGCTTTGACTTGAATTCTCTCTGACTTTGAAATTCTGGCATTTGCTGCAGCCCTTGCCTCAGGGTAAATGGACACACAGTACAGCTAAAGAAATTCTAGCCTAAACTTCAATGAAATTTCTGAGTGTGGGATTACATGCTTGGATTGTTCAAGGAGCCCAGGCTAAACCCTTTATTAAAAAGTGACTGACTCTGTGAAGCAAATGTATGACTTTGGAGAAGTCATACCACAGTTTCTCCATTCATCATGGGGAGCTTGTAAAGCACTTTGACGTCACAAGCTGAAAATCTTTCTGGCATGCTAAGTATTTTGGTGATTGTTCAACCCAGACTCAGTCTAAAAAGCTAGCACTGGGTGGTGGTCAGATCAATATTTGTAATGGAAAATCTTGTACAAAAAGGCAAATTAGATTGTGCACCCAGTGCAATTGCTTGTTTTGGAACATGACTGGATGGCTCCTGGGAAGGGGTTTGCAGACATGAGATAACACACTCAATGCAAGGAGCATGTGGGGGAGTTAAGTACATTCCCTTCCACTTTGCAAGGCACAAATGCTCAACAGCTGCATCTACGGAAGAATTGTTCTGAAATTTTAAGCTGAAAACTGTCCATGGAAGAACTTCTTGGGAAACCAGTGAACTTTAACCTTCCCAGAGTAAGAATGTTAACATAAGTGTGAATAGGAAAGCTTTCAATGCACTGATAGACATGAGAAATGCTTTGTCTTTAGAGAAGGGCTGCATAGCCCTTCTTGTGTCTGAACCCCTTGTGAGGAAGGGAGACATAAGCAACAGTGACTTTGTTCTGCTAAGTGGCAGCTAAAGGCTTTACTACGGTCACTGCTCAATTCAGCATCCATGGGGGGATTCAAAACCAAAGAGAAGCCCTTATTCTAGGGATAGAAGGGATGTGGAGAAATGCATCCTCCCTGCTCTGCAGGGTCCTGTGCCACCTTTTTTAACCACAGCACTTATCAGCACAGGCCCCAAGTTTAACTTAGGTTTACTCAGTTTGTGTACTGTATCCTCAATACACTATTTCTTAATGCTGGTATCTTTTGTTTCCCACCCACATATACTAACACTGCCAGGCTAAAATAGTGGCTTTAAGCTTTGAAAATGGATACTGTATTAAAAGCACAAGAGCACATTGTAGAGCGCTGGACTACTGGCAACAAGCGTGCTTTCCAAGGATGACGCATTCTCCAAGACCTGGAAGCCTAGCTCTTCTACAGTACATACTAGGAAATAAAGTCTTGCCTGTTGGCTGTGAGGTGTTTGGTAGAGGCCTGGCACAGGACTACACAATGCAATCATATGAACACCACTCTTGCTTAGTTGATTTGCTGGCAGCCTCATTCAGTGGCATGCCTGACTTAGTAAGATACGAAATTGCTTCATCTGTCCACGTGGGAGAAAAAATTCAGAACTCTGTTCAAGTCAGTTTTCTAGACCAATCCCTACTTTGGCTTACAAAACAGACTGCTTTTGCATGCAAGGCATCCTAGATGCTCCTAAGCCCCCCACATGTCAGTGGTTTGCTTAAGCATTTTATTTGCACGAAGAAAATGAATTCCAGTTCTTCAGTCACAGCCTGATGCTAGCAAAGGTCCGACACTGCAGTTATCCTGGAGAAAGCTAAATTTACTCTTTGAAAGGGGGTAGGAGCCTATTTGGAAAGGGCTGCTGCCTGAAGCACCACACACACATCCAAGATGAAAGCAAAGCTGTCCATTCTCTGGCGTGTCAACAGGAATCGCTCTATGGTCCCACATGCTGTGGCTCACTGGTTACCAGTAGTAACACATTTGCAGGCTTCCCTCTGGCAGAGAGAAGAGGCTTCAAGTCAAAAGCTTTGATGTGAAGCATGATCATTCAGGGTCAAGAGAAGCAGGTAAGAGCAAAAAGAAAGTGTTGTCCATTGCATAGCACTAAAAAGTTGAACTGCAGAAGTGCTTCTTTGCTCGCTGCAGCAGGATCACTAAGTGAGTCTCAGTTAGGTCACCAGACTTGAACTCTGATCATCTCCCATTTGTGTGGTTAAAGTTCATGTCCTGACCATGCTTTCAAGTTATGGGAAACCATATTTGATGTTCATCTGCAGTGTAAGTACACCACAAAATACAGCTGAAGAGTGATCCTGGAGTCTACACATGGAGGGAAGCAACAGCTGCTGCCAGGCACAGATCCAGCAGAGATTATTGCAGTCACAGCCAGGACAAGTCAAAGGTACCTGCCGGGACTAAATATGTATCATGAAAACAAAAACCTGCATCATGAAGGCAACTGCCATAGTGAGGTAGTAAAGAAACAGGTGTGCAAACTCCACATCTCATGTTTACCTCTGCCACCCCAGCCAGCTGTCAGGCCATTAAACCTGCCTGGGGTGTAACAGATGGCCAAGGAGCAGCTGTACAGCTGTGCTTTCCCAGCACTTCCTTCTCTCCATCTCATAACAAGCAGCCTGCAATTTAGCCTTATTTTTGAGCACTAATACTTGTGATATACTATACAGAAGGAAACATGACTTGTTGCAGGACTACCTTAGTATTTGTTTGCATTTTTTTGCAGATATTCCTTTCACCTGGAAGTAGGAGAGCAGGGCAAAGTTTACACCTACTGCTATGTAGGGCACAAACTATGACACTGTCCCATCAAAATCAGATCATACCTAGACATCCAACAAATTGGTAGCAACATAATTCTGATATCTGCCACTGATTTTGCTCTCTCCTCATCAGTCCCAATACTGAACAGTATCACCAAAACTGAGATGGACAAACAGCAAATCCAAGACAGCCCTACACTAGAAGTGAAAGATCAGTGCTGAAGCAGTCTAGGAACATAAGAATATGTAAGACAGTAGGAAACAGGATAAGAGTGTTAGCAATCTTATCACCCAACAGCCATGCACAGCCTCTAGCAATCAACAAATACTGTTGCCACTTTATAGGTCACTGCATCAAGTTTAGTAGTTTGGCAGACCGGGGAAGCTTTGTGCTAGCACCAGTTTAGATGTAGTACAGATGTGAGTTTGCTCTCTTGCCTCTTAGCAATATCCAAAGCACGCATCACATTTTAAAATATGTTGCCCCCAAAAGACCTTTCCATCAACTCAATACAGCTTCAGAGGAAACAGATCAGCTATGAGAAGGTGCAGAGGTCAGCAAGGAAAAGATGAGCAAGATGAGTTTTAAAAAAGAATATGGAAGTGGAAGTAGGCTTACTGTATGTATAAAGGGCAGCTGTTCCAATCAGCGAGGGTGGCAAAAAGTGAAAAAGAATTTAGAGACTCAGGTGGCAGTCTGCTAAGCACTGCATTCATCATCCAAGTATGTGCTTATGCTACACAATATAGTGCATAAGAAAACCTAAGATCCACTGCACTGAGAGACTGCTCTTGCATTTCAGTGGGATTCATCTTAAGCCTAAAATTATGTCAGTTACAAGATCCACTTATTCCATATTGTGGAGGCTACCATTATTATCACAAGTACTTATCTCAAATCTCATCTGAAACTCCAAATACTGAAAAATCTCACAAGTTGTCCTCTTCTTGCTATCAAGACAGATTTTTTTTTTTTTACTAACTCAATGAAGTTGAGCTTGTTACACCATTTCCCCCCCCCATTTACTAAGACAAACACACATGTGATCATGCCTTACTAGACAATAGTCTGATTGCGGTTCTCAAATTCTCATGAGGGTCATGTTAGGTTGCTGCAAGGCAGTAAAGCACAGGACTTGCACTGCAATGTACTTAAGTCATTTTAATAGGAGCAAGAAGAAACAAAGCTCAATTAAAAAACAGCATTAAGGCAATTCTAATTCCATGTGTTAAAAAGCTCTGGATGAGGTCAGGCTTACCACTGCAGGCAAGCTACATGCTTGTGTGCTCCACATAGCATATGCATGTTCAATCATTCTTTGAGTAACTTCCTGTGCAGTCTGCACTGAGATCTCATTGCCTCTTCAGCAGAAGGCACCAGACCCAGATGGTTTGGATGACCAGCCACTTCGGCTGGGCAGCTAGGATGAAGTAAACATACTGCTAGCTGTTTGAAGCTGGAAATCAAAGTACTGTCAAGCAGCACACAGAACAGATCCAGCCACACACTTAAACACAAACCTTTCCCCCTCCCCAAATCATGCAGTGTTGCTACTATCAACAGCTTCACTGGCTGAAGTAACAGTAAAAGGAGTAACTGCTGAAAAGAAGGCGTCAGACTTTATCATTATCAGCATTTGACAGTGTAGTGAAACATGAAAATGTAATCAATGTGCTACAGTGTAATCAGTTCTACAGAGCTTCTATCAAGCCTATCAACAGGGTACCAAAAATATTTATTGGTTCTGTATTTCCTATGCTCTAAGATCTTACTGTAATACAGATGAATTTTTGTAGACTCTGCACTACAGAAGACAAGTTGCATCACATTAAGTAGGAGGATAGGAACTCCCTACATATTGTATATTCAAAAAAGTTAAATACACAGAAAAAAACCTCTTGGGAGCAGTTACATCTAAATACCGAGACATTTTGCTTACAAAAGTAGCAGCAGGATAGCCTTATACCCAGCTACAAAATAACCAAGAGGAAATCCATACAGGAAGTGAAGATGTCAGACACAGGAGTCAAGACAAAAAAGAGCTAGAATGAAACCAAGTCATCCCCTGTCCCCTGAAAAGCACTGGCAGATATGAATATATTAGCAAGACCAGATTACAGCAACGCCAACATTCTTGTCTAATGCAATCTAAAGCTTATTCTTTCTTTCAGTAAGAAGAAAAAAAAGTATTTCCTGATATATCAACTTTCACTTGCTGCAATTTTAGCCCATGATTTTTTTTTCTTTCAACAGTCACAGAAAGTATATTCTTCAAATACATTAAAGACTTCCACAGATGAAGGGAAGAAACTTAATATTCCCTTTGCTAAATGCTGACCTTAAAAATAGTTAATAAAACTTTCAAGAGTGCAAACTAGCTGGAAAACACAGGCAAAGGGGCAGTGAGAAAGATAGAGGATCATAGCACAGACCAGAGATACTGAGCAAGTCAAATTAACAGATGGCTTAGAGTCTACACTGCAAGCTGCAGCACTATTAAGCAAACCAAACTAGTTGGTACTGGAAGCAATGGACCTGTGTTACTCCTAGCATTAAGCACAGGCTGATTTAAGGTATTTTTCTCACTAATAGTAAGTAGCCCCTACTAAACTGCATGCTGCTATGGCTCAATTGCCTTAAGATACTTCAAGCTTACACTGAACTAGCTAGGAGAGGTAACTTCATACTATTGTGCAGATTAAAGTCCTATGCTAAATAGGGTTCAACAGTAGAAGTTAGGAAAAAAACTAGCAACTAAAAATGTGCTAGAGGAAAGAAAAATTCCATCTTGCTCACACCTAAGTTTTTAGTTTTTTCTTGGTTTATTTTTTGTGTTGTTCATTACAACACTGAAGTCCATACTGGAAAATACTGCTTTGAATGTTTACAGAAGCTCAAGTTTCATTATTCTATAACTTCATTTAAGAGGCAGGTGTCCCACATACAGTTAACTTAAAAGCTGAAAACCTGCTTATCAGAGTATTACTCGATAGACAGGACCATGCTTTTCAGACTTTTCCACTGTTCTTTAATACTAACGTGGTTCCTTGCTCAACAGCAAAAACCACTCAGCTTAAAAAAACCAAAACCCGCAAAATCTCATTGCAATGTAAACCTTCTGACTCAGGTGTAAAAAAACCCTAGGATGCAAACCTTGCTTAAACTGTTTGACAATAAGCGAAGCAGAAAGGCATATGGCTTCACCAGCTCACTGAAAGAGAAACAATTTGTAACTCTTGTTCACAGGACAGAAATCCAGTCTTATCCTGTCATTTTTTTTAGCACATTAATAGTTTGCTAAGAGCAGAGTTTTATTCACAGTATACTGCAGGCAGCCTGGATCCAGCATATGTGGGAATTAAGCCAGAAGATGAGTAGAAGCTCTTCTCAGACACAGAAAGGCTTTTAGAAATGCATATACTTTAGTTCTAGGAGAAATCAAGGGTCTTTAGCTAAAAGCAAGAAATATTGCTCACATGGACAGCAAGACGCTCAGCATAAAGACACATTTAATACTAGTGTTTTAATATATTTACAATGGAGTAAGTTCTCTCTGTATATTCACCCAAATATAGTGCTGTTCTACTACAGGCAAAATTAAATGCTAAATAAGCAACAACTTCTATTGACATAGCTACACAGAACAGCACTTCCACGAATAGGTACAACAAACTACACTTGCATTTTTACAATCTATAATGCACAGCAACAGCATACCCTTGACAAGCAGAACAACCTGTTTCATTTTCATTGTTTAAAGCTTTTAATAGGACACAGATACATGAACTACAGGTAGATAAGCCTCACATTTGTCAACTGCCTTTAATATCAAACTGTTTCCTTTTCTACAGGACTTGGGAATAAGAAATTCTTCTTGAGTTTTACTGGGACCAAAGACTGAATTTCAGAAGCCGGCCAGATCAGTTTGCATTTCTGGAATTTTAAGCAAAATGGCTTTATAGCCAATCCAAGGCTTTTAGTACTAAAGTAGTATTCAACATCAGCCAATCTAAACTATACCGAACCAGTAACAAATATCTAAACTGTCTGGCTTCTAATCACCTCAGGAAGTCTACATAACTGGAAGTGATGACAGAACGTATGGTGGCAGAAATCGGTGCTATCTCAACCCCTACATTAGAACGTTTGTAGGCCTCCTTATAAGAGTATGAATCCCACTGTTTGCACTAATTAGCACACAGCAATCCAAGCACATTTACAATACATCATCATTCAAAGACCGTAACAAGTAAAACCAGTCAGCTCATACATTCATGTCTGACTACTGAGGAGATATCACTTGTTCCCAACTTCAGTTGAGTCATACAAAATGCACTGTACTAGACCCTTGCAAGTTTGTGTTTGTTGTTGGTGTTTTTTTTTTAAAACTCAATACCATAACTCTATCTGCACATCCAAGACCTACTGACATATCATGCAATGCAAGTAGGCCACTGGTTCCTAGAAACAACTAATTCACAACAGTTCAAAGTTTGGTTGGGCTTGTAGATTGTTTTATGCCAAAAAAAGCTGTAAAATATTTATTGAACTGATTCAGAAAAAGCTTCCACATTCCAGCATGAATTCTCTGCATTTTCTAAAGCAAGCAGGTACTTCCCTGATCTACAAGCAAGTACTTGCTGCTATACTGTCAAGTCACCTCTGCTACAAACCCATATTTTCCAGCCAGATTAACAAGTATATGCACTGTCATTTCTCTGTAACTATCCTCGCTTCAGAGAGGTATGTTCAGGCTCTCGACCATGAAGCTTCTTTCTGCCTTGTAGCTAGCAAGAGCTGACTAATTTTTCAGGCATCCTTGTCTTTTGTGCTACACAGAAGTCTGTTTTAAAACCTCCCCTGGTCCGATTCTTACAAGCCAGGGTCATCTTGATCTTATTAGTCTGGGGTCTTATCAAGCAGATTTACAATATGCAATACAACATGATGCAGATAATCTTTAAATTCGTCAACACTTATGACAGTAGATTCTGTTAGCAGGCTTGCTATCACATCCAGGAAATTTAACACTGGAGTCCCAGGAGGCCTTTCAGGTTATTAGGCCACATACCATACTAAGAATGAAAACCTAAGCCCCAAGGGCCTACCATCTGAAACCCACCTTTAGTAATTAATATAAAATTCCAAAAAGTATATTTCTACAGCAGTGTAACAAACAACTCTAAGAAACTTAAATCCCCCTCAAGATGTATTGGCCTTCGCAGACTGCACATACTAGAATTATCTTTTCCTGAGTTATGTTTCTTTGGGTATTTGAGAATATTATGTTGACATCAGTTTGGCTGAGCATGTCTACTTTGCATGATAAAGCACATAAGCAACTAGTAGAAATTCTGAACATTCCCGGCTTCTGCAAAGAACAAGGCAACTGAAGTTATAGAAAGCAGAGCAGTGACTAACAGTCTGAATAACGTAAGACGCATTAAAGCATAATTAACATACAGCAGTTATAGTATGGCTATTCATCCCCCGCTGTTGAGAGGCAAGAAATTCTTCCTTAGTTGTATTCACACGATGTTAACTTTCCATCAAGTTCAACCAGGTTAATTGTGCTGTGTTTATCTAGTATTGTTTCAAGTAAAAATAACAGACATGATACAATCAAGATTCCACCAAGCCTTAAATACAGATCTATAAGTGAAGCCACTTAAAACCAGTGCTTTCATACTAAAACTTATGCTTTTAGCACACCAGGACTCCATTTGAACAAATACACTGGAATCATTTAAACAGAAAACAAGACATGTTTATAGGGAGGATATACAGAGATTTATTTAATCAGGTTTACTATTTACAGTTGAGATCACTTTCACATACTACTTTGCTACTCTACATGGCTACATTGTTTCCAAACCAATTTAAGATCTACAGTCTAACAGTTCACTCAACACATAAAACCGCTCTTCATAGAAAAATGAAATATTTCATTATAGAACAGTAGTGCATACATTATACTCCTGAAAAGCCAGCTTGTATTTTAAACCACTAATGTTTGAAAGATTTGATCTCTGAACATCAAAACTGCAGTCACATGATCCTAAAATTTTTAAGTCTTTTTTTAAATGTTTTTATATATAAAGTGTACTGGACTTCTTAAGTGTTTTTAAAAAGAGACACTGGTGAAGGGCAAGATTAAAATGTTTTTCCCCTCAAATTAAATACAGCTGGCTTCCTTCGTACAACTTTGGCCAAAAGAGTTCCATGTAATGAAGGTTTAATAAATCCTCTCTCTATATGCAAGAATCAGCCAGTTAATGCTTAGAGGTAATCTACTAAAGTAGGCACACATCCTTTGACTTTCCTATCAACCAAATTACACTCAACTTGCAAATGGTTCTGAAATTAGAAAGTTTACTAGTATACTAAAACATTTAGTTACATGAATAGCTGGCTAAAACAGTGAAAGTCACAGGTAATTATATGGGTGTGTGTAAAGCTGAGCTGTTTTGCCCATCACCAGTGTACAGTACTGCTGTCCTCATCTGTGAAAGGTGTGCTTTGACTAAGCTTAGGGCAAGAAAGCTGTTGCAGTAGACCTGGCCCATTCACCTTCCACATAAATGAGATAAGATTGAACTGTGTGTTCACATTCTCTTCTAGGCATAGGTTCCACCAGTGATGAGAAGTTCGTAGGCAGGATCCCGACTCCTCCTACATAGTACTATACAGGCACACAACATGCCCAGAAGCTACGGAGAAAAAACAAGAAAACAAGCTGAGTACAAAGAAGGCACTTCCAAGAGATTTAACCTTAGCAAAGAAATTGTCAGCATGCTTTGCAAGACTGTAATTGTCCATAAGGTAAATGGCAACAAATGCATTGTTCTTGAAAAAGCTTCATTTCCTGCTGCTAAAAGCAAGGGCCACAAATTCCAGCCTTATTTTCTTACAAGATCGTCTTGGACGTATTTAATGGAAGTTTTTTTCATCAGCCAGTTGTATTCTGCCTCAACAATTCAGACAGAAGAAATTACTATGAATTACTATTTTATGAAAGGTACAGATTTAGATACTGTATCTAGTATGAAAAAATCAAAGTGAAATCCAAATGCATTAGCCTCTAATTGCCATGATGAAAAAGAGCAAAACTTTAGAGTTTTATGAACCTACTTCACCGTTGAAACCTTTTTCAAATGCTCAATCCCTGTTAACATGTCATATTAGAAAGCTTATGTCCAATGTGAATTATTCACTTTTAGACATTTTCCTGCTGTTAAAATTCACAGTAACATGACTGTTGTGGCAAGTTTGCCAGGAATTTACAGTTTGATTACCTTGTATACATTTACAAGGCTTCAATCAGATGAATGTCATCATGGATGTAGGGCATGATATTTTACAGAAGTTGCATATTTACTGAAGATAGAATAAGACTGCACCTACTCAAAAAAATCAGGTAGTGATGTGTTCTATGGTCTACAGTCATTAGCAATAGCTTCTAGTACAGTAAGAGATTGTAGTGATTTGGTCATATATATAGAAGTTTATTCACAGATGCAAATATTTCATGAGGCTCCTGTCATAGCTCTGGATTATAAACATCACCCAGAAGGTAAATAAGTTTCCAAAAACACCAAACACCCCCCCAACCCCTCTCCTTGAGGAGAAAGCAAACAAGAATGAAATGGGTGACCAGACAGCCAAGTGTAAAGCTTCTTCACCGATACAGCAAAAACCCAGTGAAACACAGCACCAGGCAAAGGAGAATTACTCGCTTTTTGTTAATAAAGTCTGATGCAAAGATCACATGTGTAACAAGTTTTAGAACAACTAAACAATGGTACATGCAACATAGTACTCAAGTCTGCTGAAAGACTGAAGAGAGAATGCTTCAGAAATCCTACATCTAAATAAGCAGTGATTAAAAAGAGGCATGATGAAATTATAGTATGAGCTTTTAATTTCCTGGAAAGGAACAAGCAGTAAAGATTAATAATATTCTTTGTCTGGAGTGCATTATCTGCTTTGGATCTACAGCAGAAATCAGTTCGGGTTCAAAAAAGCACATTGAGAGTAACCTCAAGTATAGCACTTCACCCTGTTGGTAAAAACAGCATTTTTCTTCACTTTCCATCAGTACTTGGGTGGTTCCAGTTCACAGATTAACCCCCAAATATACATTATATTCATGTCAGAGTAAGAGGAAAAAAAAAAAAAAAGAGAGTTACATGAGAGAATGACTCCTCCTGGACAGAGCCCTTTTAAGTGAGGAGATAATATCCACAGTTAAATACCCCTTAAGTTGTTAGACTTGTGAGATATGACACGTGAGAGTTTATGGTAGATGCCAGTGGCTACAGAACTCTAAGGAAGGCTTGCAGCCTGCAAATGCAGAAACTTTATCTTTTTCCCTGTTCAAAACAATGATACAAGAGTGTGCCACAGAAAGACACCTCCTTTAGTAATTTGCTATAATTCTAGCCATGTATTTCAAATACATAGAAGTAGTTCCATCACATTTACAGTTATTCACACAAATATAATCCTGGTCAATGACTCACTCAAGATGTTCAATTTAAATAGTTGTGTAAAGTCTGTAACAATCAGGTACTATAACTCATGTAATCAACTTTTGAGTTACTATTTAAACCATTTATATCCTCTAGGAGGCCAGTGAGCATATACCTAGAATTCACTGTAAACACAGAAGTAATCCCTGTATTTCAACTCTCTTTACATAAATTGTTTAGTAAGTAATTTTTAAAAATACACTAGCAACTCTAAAACTTTAAGTCATTCGATTCTGTTTCTCTTCAGTTGCTACTTAACATTGTGAACAAAAATATTTTAGAAGTCTGTGTTGAGGAAGGATCCATGCACCCCCCTCTCCTTCAACTTCCAGAAAAGTTTAGACACATCTCCCAGTCAGAAGGTTTATTCTGAGGTTTGTATGGGGTTTTTTTGTTTGGGTTTTGTTTCTTTGTTTTAAATTTGCCTACTAGCAGTAACTATATTCCATTTGTTTTCACCAAACCTTTTCGACTTTTTCCCCTACGGAAAAGGTCACTGGCTGTATATATACACCAAGCTCAGTACCTTGTAAATGATCACTAACTACAAAAGCTATCTTTAAGAATGAACTCTGCAGCTAATCAAGCAGGACTTCTACTGCACTGTAATGCCTTTGCTCCCTGCAGTTTGCCTCCTATTTATTAACAGTTCTATGCTGTCACTGTGGTTGAGACCAGGGAATTACTGCACACTGGAAGATCCCCATGGTAACTGAAACAAGAACATACCAAAAATTACTTCTATGCAGAAAAGACTAAGCTTTCCACAAATTCCAAGCCTTGCAAAAATTCTCCTCTCAGTCTTTTCATTTTAAAGAAAGTACTGAAGGCTACATTTGTTGCATGTAAGCTACTACAGGTAATAAACTCTGGACTGCCTTATTGCGTAACATACAAAATAACAGTTCAGAGTGGACTCTATGCAGTGAATATAGGAAAGGTAGTAAAATTCACCAAAATTAAAGAAAAACATAATTACTCCTCTAAGTTTACATGACATGACCTAGGTTACAGGTCATTTGCCAAAGTTGACATTCTTACCTCGATTTCAAATCAGCCCCCGGACTATTTTGCAGATAAATCAGGCTAAGTACGTACTTAAATTCTGTATTACAAATAAAAGGATGTAACAACTTATACAAATAACAGAGCAGTCTGAATACTGTTTAGTATCAACTTGAATGAAACTAATGCCTTCTAAAAACATAGAATTTTACAACCATTTGAACTGTGGAGCAAATATACAAGAATATGACCTTTGAGAAGCTTAAATATGATTACCACTCTGAGTATTACTAGACATAAATTTCAAGGGCATTCCCAACATGCTGTATTCTATATTTATCTTTATTCTATTCATTTTCTAAACAGGTATCATGTAGCTTGTTCTAACTTTAAGCAAAAATATTTCAAAATGCTATACTGCAGCAATGGCAAAGAAGTTTCTCTGATGTTCTTATTTTCTTGACAAACTGTTTATACAGTGTGTACTTTCTGCCAATAGCTTGATTACTGACACGTGGAGACAAATCAAAGAGCGTCCACTGCAGAAGGGATACTAACATGCTTGCCTAGAATTGATGAGCCAGGAGTAACAGAAGGGTGCAAGCAGCCACATTTCCATTGCAAGCACGTGTCAGAAATTCTGGCCCAACCCCAGACAGGATTACAACTGTGCTGCATTTTGGGGGAGACCCATTAATCAACTTCCAAACTCCAAAGCCAGGAATAATGCTGTCTCTTGGGATTCAGCTCACCCAGCCTCCTAACATACATTTTTTTCCCTACATAAAAAAACCCTCCCACAGTAATCATGGCTGTGGTAAATACCTTCATTTACATTATATAAATGTATTTCAGTGTTGAAGGAGACTAAATACTGCTTTAACAGGTAAAGTTTTAAGAATGGCAATTAAAAAAATACTTCTCTTCAGGAGACTGAGCATAGATCTCACCAAATTCAAAGTTCCATAGCTGAAGTAATCTGGTTCTGGACAGTTCAACAATATTACTGTATATAGCTATCTATGTTTATATCCTTGTAGCACTGAAATAAGAATTTAACCATATTTTCACAAGATTGAAAAATATTATCTACATTCAAACCTACAATACAGCTCAAAAGCTGCTTTTGAAAACAAAACTGCCTCACTCAACAGGTACAATGCTTTCTGAATTCAAATGCTATTATGGGCACAAAAGTAACTTCAAAATTAATTTTCAAGTCTCTTGGGATTCAGCATACGTACTACATTTCTCAGAGGCCACAACACTGGGACAGTCTGAAAATAGTGTGATGCATGTACTAAGCCTGCCAAATTGATGAGCATTGAAAATTCCGATTTTACAGATACGTTTAAAAGACAGTCCTAGTCTCTTTTTAAAAAATCTAAATAAATACTGAGACACACATCAGTCTATTTCCTCAGTTACATTTTATGACCAGGGCAACTGTAACAATTAAGGTTAATGTAGGAGATGGCCTGCCCTCAGTTTTAAGTAGGCAGGGTCTCCCGTTTAGAACCTCTTTTTTTGCTTAAATCCAGAAACCAAGAAATCTTCAAGACACAATGCAAAGCTCAGTTGAACAAGAGCAGAGTATGCTATCAAAACGCCTGGTGTATCTCCTGGGTGGTCTTGACATTATCTGTATGCCATGAAGCATAGTTAAGCTGATGTACCTCTAAAATGGCATTTTTAAAACATGCCATGTTTTTAAAACATCAGTATGAGCTGTTGGAAATTAAATACTGTGGAAATTCTTCAAGTGTTAAATGCCATCAGAGCACATACATGATACCCAACTATTAAGATAATAAGTTTTCAAGAAATAATTTACCATTTACATTCTAGTAGATTACTGCATGTAACATTGACTGTTCAGCTATCTTCAAATCTAACAGAATATACATCCCCATAGAAGTAGTTTTTAGACCACGTGTGGTTAAGAAGTTCTGCATTAAAGTGTTTAGATCCTTTTGACTGATGTGCATTTACCCCCCAAACCAACTAGGGACTAAAGCTGTCAGCCTGTGCATACCTGTAGTAACCTGGACAGCAGTTTAATCTGAGAGTTTACAGCTAAAGAATACTCTTACCTGAATAGCAGCAAATGCTAGTGCTGCCCAGATGACATACATCATGATCTCCTGAAGCTTCTTTACAACCAGAGCCTGACACCCCTGAAACAAGTAGAGTTCTTATATATCCATCTGGCAACCACACTTAGACACACAAAAAAACCCCCAAAAGCATCGAACAGGGCAGAAAGATAATGCAAACACTAAAAAAGTCATTACTTTGTATATCCCTATCATCTCTTTATTTCCTGTCAAAGCAAATACACCCAAGACTTCATGCTCCCACTAAAAAAAAAAATAAACAATTGTCAACAAAAGCGCATGGCTACATAGGTTCATACTTTGGCTGTCTTACCTCAGAATAAAGGTCCATTGGGCGGGTCAAACTGCCAGTACAATTGCTGAGGGCTGCTTTGCAACAGCTAAGTGGCACACTGTTATTTTTAGTTTGTTTGAACCAGACAGTAGTCTCCCACTCTGAAAAATTGTGGATCCCACAGCAGCGCAGCTGAAAAAACATGCAGGTAAAGAGCCAATGTGTTTATCAGTCAAGAAGTGGGATGAGAAAGCAATTCTAATTGCAATACCAAGAACACAAGCATATAAAGATTAGGCTATCTTTGTTACTTGAGTAACACAAATTATCTGACAGTTACTTAAGCAAATCATAGACTAGCAAATAATTGTAAAGGGACCTATAGCTTTAAATAATTTAAGACGCTCCTTACAAAATACAGACTTGAAATTCCAGTTCTTGGGGCATATCTGACAACCCACTTTTCCCTCATGCCTCCCAACAAGACAAAAGCTGTATTTTTGGCTTAGAACAGCTCTATCCTTAAAGCTTACAACAGATGCTTGAAAAAAACCCCTTTGCTTTCTGGACATAGTTCTTGCTCTCCTCACAGAGCTGTGGTGCAGAGTTAAACTTCATTTCATATAATCACATGCCTGTGGGGCCATGTAGAAGGCCTTCAGGAATGAACCAATTAAAAATAAATACAGTTCCATTCTGCTGAGAGCTCATACTCTGTTGCAGTGCTTGGAGTTTCCATGTGTACAGTGCAGCCTCCAACAGAGGTACTTGCCCTAAGTGTCAATTTACCAGCTTCTCCTTTTTCCCTTTCAGGAGGGATTTTAAGCAAGGTATTAATTAGTAGTATGACCAGCTCAAATGCAGTAGACATTCAATATGTAAATATTAGACAACTTTTTATAATGATGCAATTGTAAGAATGCTAAAAGCTCCTGAATTTTCCTGAAGTCTGATCGGTTCTTTTAGCCTCAAATCCAGAAGCCTGCAACACTAGCTTTCACCTAGAATCAAGAACTTCTTTTCCCCAGCACACTCTAGATAAACCTGCGCAGACGTGAGAACATTCTACAGCGTTCCATTGCAGAAAAATAGGCAAGTACTAAATATGTGAATCGAAACAGTGATTCATAGGTAGCCAATTACACAAAATGCATCTCCCCATCAACAATGCCATAATTCTACTAATTTTAACCCAGTTAAGCTATTTATTGGCCAATCAGCTGTTTCCTAGATTTGTCAGAAAGGAGGAAGATACAGCTACACAAGTAGTAGAGCGACACAGCATTTGTGTTTTAAGGACACAAAGGACTGTGTCTCTCAGTCTCACCTGCCTCTGTACATAGTCAATAGCACGACTGGCTGCATCAGGATTTGTCCCATTGTATCCATTGTATACTTTCTGAATGCTGCGATCAACCTCATCCTCCACCTGTGAAGTATTAGGAAAGCATCTGTATTAGCACACCAACAGAAGTAGTACAGGTTTAGCTAAAACAATTTCACTTCTAATGATAGCAATTCAGGAAAACAAGGTAACTCCCTGTTATCTGAAATTAGCATACTTTGGTGGTACATCTTCTTAAAATTCTAACTTGATTTTTGCAGAAATGTTGCTAGCTTGCAGCTAATGGATAAGGAAAAAACCAAGCAGCTATCTTCCATAAGATTTTAGACAAAGTAGCTTTGCAATGTATCTCAGAAAGGAAACTGCTTTTATTATGACACTGGCAGACACTCCATGAGTTTAAAGGCTCTCCATTAGAGCATGCATTCACCTTTCCACTTCCTACTCCTTCCCAGGATAGCCATCTGGGTTAACTCATTCCTTTTGGGACCATCAGGTTGTTTGTCATACCAGTTGCTCTTCCCATTCATACTGAAGCACGGGTAACATATCAAAGATGAGGTCTTTTGACAGACTGTTCTACCCTACAGTGACCAAGTGCTCTGTTCAGTCCCAGTCCCCCCACGCTTTCTGAGAAAGATTGATGGCAGTGCATTGTACATAGCAACAGCTACTGGAATAGCTCCTAAAGCTACTGCAGATGAGTCAAGCCACTAAAGATGCTGTCAAGTAAGCGTGTTAGAAATGGATGCCATCAAAGAATCATCACTTGTCCCCCAAAAGGCATCTTATAATGCCCATTTTGGAGGAAATATTACTAGGACCTTTTAGGCAATGTGTTTCACTGTAAACTGTTGCTTACGTGCACAAAAAGTTTGGTGTAGCTAAATATTTGTACAATAGTAAGATTAGCTCTGAATCGATTTTTTTCCCCATCACATTCAACAGGAATTATGTGCAAGGAATGTACTCTTAGGGTCGAGCATTAACTAAGTACACATATTCTTTACATTTGCAAGTTACAGTAAGAAGGTCTAGCCAGCACATCATTCCCTTAAATGCTTAAATGGAAGAATTTTCTGCAGCATAGCACAAGCTTCATTCCCCCCATACAAGAATGTTGGTTATCTTTACAAGTAAGTCTATATCAAGACATATAGGAATAAAAGTCAGTTTAGCCTGCACAGGCAACTTGTTTCAGACTACTTTAAAACCAATTGTTCAGTGATGTAACTAATGAGATTTACAACTGTCATTCATATAAAAAACCAGCTGTTCAATATGTCATATAGGGTTTTTAATCACTTATTTCAGTGCTTGCTTGTATATAATTTGGCTTATGGTTCAATTAGGGCAACATTATGCCTGAAAGCAATGCAAATTACACACAATTACTGATGAGGGCCAGTGCTAGCAGATTTTGCAGCAGGTCAGTCAATCACAATATGACCTAGGCATGCTTCATGTTTTTCTGAAGGAGTAGGAGTCCGAATTGGATCCACACACACAGGCTTACAGATGCATATGGGAACATTAAACAATTTTAAGATCAGTCATTCTATCTTAACTTAAAAGGGCACGCTACCACTTTCTCGACACATTATACTCAGTCTCACTTGGTACCAACAATTTCGATGAACAACTGCCATGACTTCAGCATTTTCTTTTGTTTCTAAAGTTTTGTTTGGAAGTTTGTACAGTTAACACTAAAGTAATTCTAACATGATTCAGGTGACTTTTAAAAAAAACCAACCAAACAAAAAACCAACCAAACCAACAAACAAACAACAAACCAATGACCCCACCCCCCTGACGTATACATGCCATGTCAGAAACAACAGAACAAAACTGGCAAAGCACAGAACTGCCTTATTTATCCTGGCAAAAATAATCAGAAATCTGAGCAGATGTCAGCTCCCAGTTCACTGGTAATAAATTCTAAGCTATTTCTGACACTCCTGTTGCACTTGAAAACAATAGTTTAAGATGTTAACTACTGCAGGGTAATAGAAAACTGCCATTTTTACTAACAAACCTGTCTGTCCTTTCAAAAGATCCAAGATTTAGTTTTCCCATATGGGCTCCAACAAATGGCTTAATGTATGACTGTGTTGCCACCAGAAAGAAACTACCTTCCCTCTTCCACCAAGCTCTGACCCTGCATTAGCTACAGCTGTGAAATTGTATGGTAGCAAGACAAAAATGAGAGACAACAGGAACGCACAGCTGGGACCAATCAAATTTTCAAGTGTTGTACTGCTCTCCTCAGTTGCTTCCAAGGACTACTTCCACTACAAGCTTCAGAGTCCCACATTATCTTCTCAGTGCACTGCCGAGACAGCAGAAATCAAATGTAGACCATGAGAAAAACATATCCTGAATTTAAGCATCACTGATGGAGCATTTCTGTTGAAGCAACCTATTTTAACTGTTATTAAGCCAGACTTTTAATGCATAGGTTCCACATCCTCTCATTAGCTGCTTAATCAAGGCAGTCTTGTTTTGTAAACCAAGCAACAACTCTAGATTTTTACTTAATGGTTGTCTCACCATTTCTTCCAGGATAGCAGGAGAAAATACAGGACTAGTAAGACCTGGGTTGTTTATATCTAAACACACAAAGCCAAAGAATGGTAAATGGTGTTGTAGTTCAGCTTGCTATCAAGATATCACTGGAGTGTCCTATAATGCAATCATATTACACATCATAGCTAAAAACACCTTTTCTGCTAATTTTTTTGGCAAAATTTAGATGAAGACGTAACAAAAGCCAGTGAAACGGTGCAAGTCAGAAACCTCATTTCTTCAAACTACATTGTGATATCTCTAATGCCATACAGTATATTTCTGCTACACATTATGCTGCTAGAAACACAATCAGTTTCATTTTTCTGGTCCTGTTTCTTAACTTCCAATAAGCAAACAGGAGGAGAAGTCACAATTTCTTTAGCCATAACCCTTGTCAACAACCTGTATAAAGCTAGACAGTATACATTAACACAGCCAATCTATTTGATTTTATTATTACGCAGTGTTTGTTTGTATACCAAAACACAAGACAACATTTAAGTTACTGCATATCAAACCAATATGCCCTATGTTCAAATATTGTGCAACCTAAATCATTCACAAAGTCAAAGCATAAATAAATTAGAAGACCGTCTGGAAAACGGAAAGGTACCAATTACCATGTCTCCCCTCTGCTGTTCAACTGTTAATGATATATTCCAGCTAGTTTTTTTTCCTCTGAGAAAGCTTTCTGCTTGGCTTTAAAGAACATTGTTGCTCTAAATTTTAAGATATTGATATCTCAAATTAATCCACTTTGAGGTTTGGGTTTATTCCCTTAACAAATACCCATTTACAGCTCTACAGAATCAAACACAGTAAAGACTACACCTCTATTTCGGTAACAGTTCATGACACACATTTACTGAAACTGAGAAGTTATTACCTTTGCTCTGTAGATGTAGCCAAGAACCACCACCACAACTTCAGTGATAAAAACCAAGAGCAGGATGATCACAAACTGTAAAATATAAGAGTATTTGTGCAAAAAGTTTTACCCATTTACTTCCTGAAAGTCTCCAGATAGATTTTGCTATTTAAAGTAATTTTTCAGGTAATGTTTTGATTTAACAGATAACTTAAAGCAAGCAGTTAAGTTGACCAAATGAGCCCAGAATTAACATCATTCAAGAAACTTCAGTGTTCATAGCTTCACCAAGTAATAAGCAGTTGCCAGGCAAGCGCTAAGCATTAGGACTGAAAACACCATAATGGAGTGCTTTAATCAAGCGCTTCTTTCAATCTTCTTTCTCTTCGATAAATAGAAATGTCACATCAAAGAAGCTATCCAGACTGTTACTAAGAGTGGTAGATAGACTAGGGGAATGTTTCCTCAGTTTAAGCCCTGTAGCAACTGACAGAGACAGCAAGCTATGCATTTGTCTTGGTATATTTAAGAGCACTTCTAGAATAAACTGTTAAAGAAGTCTACACAGTATTCAACAAACTCCCCCCTCCCCGTGCAAAAAGTGCGGGCAGTTTAAATGCTGGCACCTCTTCTCTCCTACCTAATTCTAAAGCTCAAATTACAGTTAAAATGCTTGGAAGCACGTGACAAAACACTGCAAACAAAGCATCCAAATTAAGCCATACAGAAAGATATTTAGGCATAATAACAACGCTCAGTTAACCTTGATGCAAGATACTTAAAACAAGAAGGCTCCTGGCTCACCTTTCTCTCTGTCCAATTTCAGCTTTTCAACCAGAACAGATAAAAGTGAGACTTAAAAACTGTTATGACTTGATGATATGGTTTTACTTTTTTTTTTAAAATGAGACAACCACAGTTCTGAAAAAGGTAAAACTGAGGAGCCTGCTGCTGCCAGCACTGGCTAATTTAAACCCATTATTCAGAACAGAAAATTGAGATAAGATGTTCACAACAAAATATAAGGGAAAAACATTTAAGGCCAAAAAATAATATTAGAACAAACTTTAAAATTTTTTTTAGAAGTCTGTTAAAAGGCAAGGTGGTCAAATATACAACAGGCAAACATCATCATATAAAAACTCTGCAACTTACCGTAGCAAGTCCACAGCGACTTTCTCGAATTGTGGCACAGCACCCAATAAGTCCAATAATAAAAAGAAGTGTTCCCACAGCTATGATAATAACTGCTGGAATTAGCGTGTAGACATCTTCAAAGAAGTGATCATAGTCATCATATGTGATGAACACATAGGCTCCCACGTAGCACAGAATGCCTGCTGCTGCCTACAATAGACACAAGACCATGGTAAGTTTCTTTGAACAATGAACCCTCCTTTCAGCAAGGCTATTTTGCAACAATTACTTTATCAAACACCATAAAGGAGTCTTCCTCAAAAATTATTTGTTTTTAAATTTTTACATCTTCAATAAGTTATAGCATTTGTTGATTAGGGACATCTAAAATGGAGGTCAGCCCATAGTTTTCAAACCACATTTAATCTAGGCAGATTTAGTTTTGACTACACTACGGAAGTCTTCTGAGGCACACAGTCAAGAAATTAGGGTAACCATGCTATGAGCACCGAAATCTTGCTCCCTGTTCTCAAATACTTCCTTACCATGCTGTGAACTAAACTTTCTACATAGTTTAACATTCACAAACTGTCTCAGACTTTTGCGAACAGGATTCCAGCCCATCCAAGCAGCAAGTTCTTTGCTATTCAACAGCTTTTCAGAACATGCATGCAGTTCTTTTATCTACCATTATTTACCTACTACTTATTCTTCCATTTTGCTGATTACTACCTATGATTTAATGTGACAACAGACTAGATACGCACATTGCAAACTTTAACCTCTGCTATGGAAAGATGGAACTGCTAGAAACAACAACCTTTCTGAAGCATTCACAGCACTGGAAAATCCAATTTTAATCAACAAAGCAGGTAGGAACATATATAAAGCACCAATTATTAAAAGACAGAACCAAATACCTAGAGGCACATACCACAACACTTAAGAGATGTTCTCAGAAGGATCACTGTGCAAAATGGTCTTTATTAAACAAACAAACAAATCACTTAAAGTTACTGCAAATAAGAGCTGTAGGATGGATCTGCCACTATATAGATTTAAGACACCAAGACAAAGCGCTCGCATCATTCTGACATGACCTTACCTCCCTTACAGTTATAGGCATCCCAACACATCAATACCTTCATTGATGTTCAGTTAAGAAGACCTAGTGAAGGATAGACGGCTGTTGTATGACAAGCCAGCTAACACACATTTACTTCAAAATAAAGGGTCTTATCAATTTTTGGTTTACAAGTGTCTTTCATAACCATCTTCACACTTGCTGCAGAATGAAACAGTCCTGCTATCTATTAAAATGAAGCACTTATGTTCAATTGATTTGCAATGATGGATAACATAATTCCAATATTTAATGACATACTTTTCTGATGTCCCAATACAAGGCTAAGCTAAAACAATCCACTCAGAAGATGCAATGACTAGCTATGACCTCACAAATTTAATTTTGCTGTAAAGGGTAGCGTCCCCATTACAATCCAATCCATACCCTGGACACCAGAGTTCACTCAACCGGAATATTACACACATCAGCTCTTATCTGAGGAAGAACACTGCAGGCTGCCTCCAGCCCTCCTTTCCCACTCAGTGGCCTTGTACCTACCCCTATCCCTGCACTGCAAGCAGATGGATATAGCTGGTTCCAGTGTAATACAAGACTGGGTCATGCTATTGTAGAATCAAAGAATCAATTAATAACTCATGCCAGGAGGGACCTCAGAGATCATTTAGTCCAATTTCCTCCTCAAAGCAGCGTCAACAATGAATTCACATCAGGTTGCTCAAGGCTTTGTCCAAAATCTTGAAAATCTAAGGATGAAGATTCCACAGCCTCCCTGGGCAACCTGTTTAGTGTGGCACAGAACAAGGCAAGCCATAAGAGGTCTGGTACGTAGTAGTAGCAAACAGTGCCGAAATATGTACTGGATGTACTGCAATATCACTGCAACTAATTCCTATAAAACAATGCTGCACAAACACCGCTAGAATAATACTTTACATATGGAATATCCCCTGCAGCACTTTGTTATAGAAACACTATGTCAAAGAAAAAGGTATTAAGAGCCAGCTCAAAAGTATCATCAGTTCTGCATGGATTTTTACAATACATTTCACCTCTCTTTCTGCAGTGAAGTGTGTACTCTACAGGAATCTTAAAAGCATCCAGGAGGCTCACATTCATCCAATAAAAGGTGCTATGTAGACACAACTGTAGTGAAACTGAAAATTCAGTAACAGTCAAAGACCAACAGCAAGACATCTTCTCCAGACAAGAAAATCTGACATGAACAAGCTATTACAAAATCACCCATTTACACAAAAGATGTTGAAATGCTAATCCAACTATACAAAACCTGCCATGTTAGGTACAACATGGCAAAATGCAGACATACAATTTCTGTACACCAAGCAAAGATTCAAAGTAGTGTCACTGAACAATGGAATTACATTAACTGTTGCCTAGCAATGAAGCCTGTGAATGACAGGATAGTGATGTAATCTCCCATTTCTAAGAACCAAAATGCTTGTTAGAAATATGGTATATTGCAAGGTGGCAGATGAAAAAACACAGCCGTAGCTGGCATCAAGCACAGAAAATACACCACAAAACTGAAATCAGAACGATTTGTGAACCCCTTTGTCCTTCTCGATTGTGTGAAATTTAAGTGGCTTCCTTCTTTTCTAAGAAGGATCTAGTTCATAAACTGCTTGAGCACATATATTTAAAGAATGTATTTCAAACAGAAAAAGTTCAACCTTTAAAAAAAACCTGTCTACAGGTGTTAGCTTTCCTTCCCTACTTCAAGCAGCATGCATTTTAAGAAACTTTGCTCTTCCAGTATTATGCCAGATGAGTCTGACAAGTACAGAGATAAAATACTGTCTCAGAAGCTAAGAAAAGCCACACTCTGTACTTGTTAAAAAAAAATAGTATTTTGTAATGACTACTGGAAAAGTAGATTTTTCTTTAGACTTCAGATGAAAGCAGCCTGGTCCGAAGACTTCACTAAATCCTTTCCACACATGGTACTGTCATGACTAATCGCCATGACAGCATTTGGCCTTAGGTTTTGCTTCTAAAGAATGTTGTGGAACTGCTGCTTCTGTGGAAGAAGCTACAGAATTTTGGGAACAGCAGCATGCATTCAAATGTCTATAAACCTTGCACTAGAATCATAAGCAAGTTGAAGATAAAAGACATTGCCTCTACTTGAGCAAGTGACCATAACCTTAAAAATTACTGCTATCTCTTCCTCAGAATCACTTCAAAAAGTAATGCTGGGGACTGGGGGGAGGACCTAAAAGCAAAGGTGCCTGCTGGCACTTTCACAAGTTTTAAAAGCTGTGAAGATTAAACTGTGATACACAGGAAAGTAGTTTTAACACTATCTTTCAACAGGTACAAGACATAGTCTATCACAGAACAATGAAAATGGCAACACCACCCATTTAGCTTGAAGTGTCTTCCCTTTTCCTTTCACATGACAACCACGGAATGCTTACCATTTTCTTCAGCCTGCTCTAAACAAGGAAGGGGGGAGGTCTCTAAATTAGCATTTTAGCTGGGATTAGGAAAGTGTTTTTGAAGCAATCCTTTTTGCTCATACTTTGATGATTTTCACTTACTAACTTTTGGTTTGCATCACTGAATATCTTAGGAGTGCATAACAGGACTCACTTTGGATGAAGCTAAACAAGAAGATGAGTGCGTTTATTGTGCTAAGTGCTAATAGGTGTTCAGTGGATGGGACCAAACTAGCCTGAGGTCCTTCCTTCCTCCCTCCCTCCCCTCCCCTCAGTAGTTTCAACATCGAGTCTTCAGCACAAATGGGTTTTGTTCCACCTCCACAGTACCATGTTATATGTTAATGTAAATAAAGCATAAATACTGTGACAACAGATAAAGAGCTAGTTTTACCTGTACGAAGTATGCAATCTGCATTGATCAGTGATGCACCAGTTAAATGCACATTTATTACCTGTTGCAATCTAAGAATAAAGTTGAACATGTGCTTTTTAAAAGGAAAAAAACCCACCCAAATACCAAACCAGCACCATGCACTTAAATAATTTGCTTCTCAAAAAGGAAATAATCTAGATAAACTGAAATCTGTATCACAAGTAAAGACACAAGGATAATAAAAAAAAATTTAAAAAAAATCACAAAATAATCCAAATCTCAACATTTATTATTAAGCAGAATAAACAGTAGATTTGCAAGTCCGAACTTGCTCAAGTCAAAGACATTTCACTAAAAAGCTATCACATTTACAATCATGCATTTCCTATCATTAAATGGAAGCCAAATTCATCAACTGTGCACAGTTCAAATAAGTCTTTGATAAACAGGGCTTGAAGGAAGAATTCTCAAACTTAATCTGCTCAAGGCTCTGAATAGATACTGCAGCAGCTCCTGAATCTGTGCCAGGTCACATGCATGCTCTAGGGAGATGACTGGTTATTCAGCATTCACACATCCTTTTAGAGTTGTTTGCATCTAACTTGCAGTACTGAACCTGAAGCGGCATACTCTTATTTTAGGATGAATTAACCTTTAAAAAGACTGACAAGACAAGTACAGTCAATGAAGACAGTTTGTTGCAAAAGGCTTGAACAATTAGACATCCTTTTCATCAAAGGAAAACTTTAAAAATACATAGGCCTCAGTTCAGAAAAAGCTTGATATTATTCCTTTGGCAAGGGCCACTGAGGAGTTAAAAGACAAACAAGTATGCAAAGAACTGGAAGGAAAACTGGAAGATCTAATGACACAGTGATACATGTGATGATAAATATTACTCAAAGCATTATAGGAAAGCATATTTAAAATCTGGGGTTCTTAGAGTGAGTACATCCAACCCACCCCACCCATCTTTGGGCTGGTATAATACAGCCTCTTAGGCCCATGCCCGTTTCACAAAGTCAGCTTTCACCTTTCACAGGTACTGAGGTATACAAGGCTACACACTCTCTAGATGCACCTTGAAACAGTTTCAGGTTTGGTATTTTTTGTTGTTGTTGTGGGTGGATTTTTTGTTTGGGTTATTGCTTCCTTATACTACTGAACTAATGTTGCCCCCAAACAAACCTGATGAAAACTTGTCCAAAGATTTTATGTCTTTACAAAGCATTGTCCTTCATGTTACTTTTGCCATTTACCTTACTATTGGATTTTCTTCACTTTGGGACCACAAAAGAATCGCACAAAAAATAGTTTTGGAAATTTTTTTTGCACTCTTTCAATTAACTAAGTCAAAGAATAGTGTTTGTCTCTTTAGAATCTGCATTTTATTCAATGCTTTAAGAAAAACACATACTCTCTGAACAAGAAAACTAAGATAGCAGCAAAGTATTCTATGTTAAGAGAAAACACACCTGATGTCCAGTTAGGTAAGAGGAATATTCCACCTTTTTGGTAAGGATACCTACCTATAGATTCCTACTACTGCCAACTTTACCATTTCTGATAGGTAAATTTTGGTAGTAACACAGATACCACTCTAAACCAAATTACTGTTCATTCCACTACTAAAACATCTTTCATGACTGGGATCGTAAAGTACACCTTTGGTATATTCAGATAGACCGTCTGTATCATCACCAATAAAAAACAGCAAAATAAAAAAGAAAGAAAGAAATCTTCCACACTAACAGTCCCTCATCTTTTCTGTCTGGATCCTGTCCTAGGACCATCTTCCCAGCCTGTGTATTTGTGTATTGCTTTTTTAGGTTAAACTTCAGTGTATCTTTGTTCTCACTGCCTTCCTAGTCTGACAGAAACATACTTGGTTTTTTTTAAAGAAAGCATATACTCCAGGAGAGATTTTTGAGGGTCTACAGTTATATCATTTTCATTCTTCATAACAGTTACTTTTCTCCATGCATACCAAAGCCTGAACGTTTCTTACCTGTAAGTAGGGACACTGGTATTGTGGTTTGCCACTGAATTTTTGGGCTTCTTAGAACAGTATCTTAAAAAGCATTTTTTCCACACCATTATTTGACTTGAACTATTTCTCTGGTATTTTCAGTTCTCTCCAACACTGGAGTATTCATAGCCTGATTACTGTCAGATAGAAGAAGAATTTTCCTGACCCGCTTCTTGAAGTTTTTCTTTTAGCCATCTGTCCTTCAAAATCTAGTTCCTCAGTTTTAACTTCAAAGGCCCTATAGGATATCTCAGCTGTTTATTTCTCTCACATTCTTTTGAGCACTTCGCTACTCCCTATCTCCCTCTTCACTCCCCTGGGAAACAAAACACACTCATACTTGACATTATTTTCTCTACTTGCTTAAATTGGTGCCCATCCACCTTAGAACCCAATGGTTTCCTGACACTCTTCTACTTTGTTCTCATCAATAATAATTTAACTGGAACACTGAGCTATAACTGTCTTACAAAATCCTCTGGGAGAAAACCAGCAATTCCATTCAACTTTGTAATGTCATTAGAAATATTCTGAAGGCTTATAAACAAAGCCACATAAAATTCAAGTAAGCCAGACTGCCTTGTCTATACTAGCCAAATTCAATTCTGTAACAGTATGTATAGAAACCTCAACTTCAAATGCTTTTGCAGCTAAAGCAAAACGCTGAGCTAGCCTGCCTTTGCATCTGGCATTACATATTTTAAGTATCACTAATTGCAAGAGGCAGTGCACCAGCAGACTTTTTTTTTTTTTAAACTAGAAGAGATGTTAACAATATAGCCCCTTGTTTACACCTATTTATTTATCAGGGTTGTAACTCAACCTGGTGCTCTACTGTTTCCAGATTCCTTGCCCTGTGTAAGAATAATGATGATTACTCTATGCTACAAAGTTTCACCAGGTAAAGTGATATCTCAAATTCCATGTACTACTCAAAGATATCACATGTAGCTTTGCAAGTTGTTCTTGCTTCTGTTAGCTATCAGCTCTACTTTTAAGCACAAGACCAGATGCAAAGAGTCCTGAAAAATCTCAAAGACTTGAAACTCATCCTGTGAAGAAACATAAATGGTACTTACTACCACATTACTTAATGGCAAATCGAAGCCTTACTGAAAATCAGGGCCTGGCCTGTGTTTGCTACCTGAAAATTCATGTCCAAATATTGTAAGAAAAATCACTCGGTGAGGGCACGAGACTTCAAGTTTTAAATCTTAATTTTTTAAATAAAAAATTTCTTTAATGCACAGGATTCCAAACTGTTACACAATCCTGCAAATACACACAATTCATTACCATAGCAGCAGAAGCACATTAACATTCAACTTCCACATACAGAAGTGACTGTCCTGCAAGGCAAAAAAAGCTTCAGTAAAGTAATCCCCAATAGGTAGCGTTTGGGATCATCTGCCAATTATAGTCTTTGATCACCAAAAAACCTCTCAAGAGGTCTCTTCATTACCCCAGCTTTTAAAGTACAGAAACAATTATCAAACTCCCAGTAAAACAGAGAAATTACTTGGCTTATTCCTATGTGTAAGAGCTAGTGAGCTACTTTTCCTTCTACTGCTGAATTTCAATTAATTTTCCTGTTGGTGCATTTTCTTTATTCTTTTCTACCAGAAACCCAAAACACACTACATGAACAGATAGCTACAGCTCCTTTTAAGGATAGCACAGATAGTTCCTCTAAGATAATACTACGTAATTTCTAATACTATTGTTACTGTACTGTGGTGAGCATGCGTAAGTTGTACAGTGAGCACAGAATTGTAGAAAGTATTCTTGCTGTACAAAACTGAAGCACTTAGATTCCTCTAAACAATCATACCAAATAATGTTTTATAAAAGCTTAGTCAAATGAGCTGTAAAATCAATTATTTCAAGTCAGTTAAATAATCGCAAGAGCATCTTAGTTCACAACTACCGACTTAGAAGTATTGCAGAAGCAGACTTCATTCCTTTTCTCAAGGAGGAGGACAGAGGTGAAAAAAAAACGAACCTCAAAGCAAACACAGGGTATTAGGCACTGTTCTAGCAGAGCAGGCTGTCAAAGTACATATATTCCTCAGGAATACAAAACAGACAGACTCCCGTTCCTGGAGCAAGACTATAAGCATCTCTAAATATCGAATCCTTCTATCCTATATAGTAAATGTAAGCCTGAAAACAATTTCCTAGCACTTTTGTCTTTATCTCATTTCTCCAAACTGCTTTGAATGGAACTATGCAAGTCACCCGATGAAACCTTAAATTAAGAGTTCACAAAATAAATACATTTGACAGCAGTCTTCAGATATTTGTTCCAGGTAAATTCATTTCTTCCTCTTTCAAATCAATGCAAACTTGTACTTTAACAAGTTTTTTCTGAAAAACATGCTATTGTCAAATACTTTATGATCATCTTTTATTTGTAATTGGTCATGTTCAACATTTCATCATCAAGGTATCAAAAAATATTTCTGATTATCAACTACTGGGTTGTTTTTTTTTTTTTGAGACTACAGTTTAGTGCTTTCCTGTCATACCATTCTAATCTGTCCCCACTGAAAAAAAACCACACCATGTCCTGTATCTTCAGACAGATTGATCAATGTTGGGATTTCCACTCTACCAAAAATACTTTTGAGAATACAGGTACTAGAAGTTTCATTATTTTTATTTCTAAGATGTACTTTCACTTAACAATTACCTCCAATTACTTCATTTCCTTAAAGAAAAGAACTTGGCATCATCTAAATTAAAATGAAGTCACTAGTTGACCAAATAGAACTTGTGCAAACTTAAGTCAAGAAAGGTCAAGTGAAGGATTGTTTTTCCTTTTCTATTTATCATATCTACGCCAAAACAAATTCACAACAAAACACCGAGAAACATATTAATCTGGTTTGTATTCCTCTGATCCTTCTAATAAGGGCAAGTTTTAACTTATGTTTCTTATCAATGCATTTCTTTGTAAGGTACCTTTGAGCTTAAGCACTCTTTGCCAAATTATCCAAAATTCAACTAAGTGTTTCATGCAAGATGTCTATCATGCTACTCCTGATTACTACTACTCATGCTGCTTTTTTCCTGCAATACTTTGTTTTTAAGGCAATATATGTCTACAGTAGATGTCCTCAATGCTGGACACCCCTGCAAATACAACTCAGCTGAACTGTCAAAGTACCACACCAAAAACTTGGAAAGGTGGGTAAGTCCATCCAATTTTCTGTATTATAAACTAGCACCTGTCCTGCTGTGAAAGAAAGATAGTTTCTGCAGCCTATTTTCTTTAAAAAAAATTTTTTTTAAATCCCATAGTAATTATTAACACATAAGAATGTACAGTTAATAAAAGAATTTAACAGGATGTTAAAAAAGTTTTCACGAGACTATATACAGAAACAAGATGACTTTTTGTAGTGCCAACTAGAAAATTTAGTAAGCAACACAAGACTTTTCAAGAGGAGATGAACTTGTAGCATCAGTGGCATACTGAGTGGAGTTTGGATTATTAAAATCAGCAGTCATAGATAATGAATGAGTGGGTATGGCTGTGACCTGTCAGCAAGCCTGATCTGCCTTTTCCAGAAGGCTTAAAAGAAATTTTTAAAAAAAGAAGTTACATGCCAGACTACAGAATACAATGAAAACACCTCTGCTTTTTCTTCAGCAGCAGAAGTGATAATTTTCTGAACATCTTGCACTCATAAGACAGCTACCAAAGCACTCTGAACATTCACATCCTCCATAAGGATGAGACCCATGGCAGGGTATGCATGTGTGTGTTGTGATTTGATCAGCTTTGATCAGCTACTCTTGCAGAACTTTTGATAGCAAACTATGCAGAAGCAACCTGCTATTATTACTGATGACCATGAAGATGATGATAATACACAAAATTTATATAAGATAATCTATAGACATACATGAAATTGATAAAAGCAATTAAATGAGGTTTCATAGTTACTTGACCAATTATAGGCAGTTATCTATTGTCAAATCTCAGTGGAAACCTGGATGATCCAATTAAAAAAATTTGAACTGCAAAGGAATGACAAGCAAAAGATTTCTGTAACAGCACAGAAACAATTACATTGTCAACAAGATGGGTATCAAATGTTAACATACACAGCTCAGTCAACAAATGAAGCATGCTAGACTAAGAATTCTTCTTTCTCTTGTACCATTTAAAAATGAACATGTACTACTTTTGGTGAAAGTACATAGATTTCCCATTTTTAGGCTATAGCTTGCTAAAGAGAGGAATAACATTGATTTTTTTAATTCTCACTTTTAGAAAGCCTGCCTCATTCTACATGCAGCTGATGAACCATAAGGTTGCTCCAGCACAAGCAACTTATCTGCCAAAAAGCTATCAGCACAAGTTGACTTCTTAGGCTGGAGATGGTTTACAGAATACAAGATTGGTGACATTTTAATTTGACATTAATTACATCCTGTCTAAATACAACTTGCCGATTTAAAATTAAGTCAAGTTTGTCTCAAAAAAAGTCATTAAGAATTGTAAAGTGCTAGATAAATTGTAAAGTGCTGAAGAAAAACCCACTTCAAGATGCCATTAAGAATGCAACTCAAACATGCCCAGTCAAAAACTTTAAGTATGATGTAGCAGCTACTAAATAGCTTTTTTAACACCATTTGCAACTATGCATGCAACAAAAAGCCACACCCAGCAAACCAGATTCCAAACAAACACCTGTACTAAAAGGTTGATATAACTACCTCATACTTCAAAGATAAAGAATGGAGCCTATACACCTCAGCCAAAACTACAGACTCCTAATATGCACTATTTATTCAAATATGCCTCACATTTACTGGTCATCTCCCTGAACAGCTGTGTACATAAATCCTGGTGAGCCTGCACAGATATGCATTTCCCTGACCATGACTCATTTTTAGGCACCCATAAGAGGCACTCCTTTGTAAAAAATTAGACAACAACATTTATCTTGTAACACTTATTAGATTTCAACAGTAAATGATATAGCTATATATACCCACATTTTTCTGTTCTAATATCTTGTTACCCACTATTACTTTTTCAAAGCTGAAATCGTTGAACAGTTGGAACAACAGATCTTCTGTTCCTGGAG
Source organism: Elanus axillaris (assembly GCA_026212715.1). NCBI lineage: Eukaryota > Metazoa > Chordata > Aves > Accipitriformes > Accipitridae > Elanus > Elanus axillaris. Next base: position 3,209,960 of record JANZLQ010000002.1, on the reverse strand, counting down.
CTGGGATTAGAGGATGAGAAACACAGTAGTTAAATGTAGAAAAGGAGTTCTTAAAGTCTACAGAATATTCTTTAATTTGCTTCCATTTAGTTAAATTTATGTTGTTCTGACAGGCCAATTACAGTGAATATAATGCCAAGCTACAGCCTGTATGCCCATCCTGAGAAAGGTCGTTTACAGCAATCTACTCTTCCACCAACCCCTGTAAGCTTTTGTCTTACTGTCAGCATGACTGTAGTTGTGGGAGGTTTAAGCGACGCATAAATACTACAATTCAACTGTGGTTACTATAAGTGAAAAATAAGACTTGCTTTTGGACTCTTCAGTTCTCTCTCTCCTCCCTAATTTTCTGTCACAAATACGAGGAAGAAAACGGTGCTCCATACTTACCGCTAGGTATTTGGGACAAGCGTCCTTAAATTAGGAGGCCAAAAACTAGATAGCCATAACAGCTCTACAAAAATTAAACTGGTGGAGACCTGAAAAATCTCAATAACGTCACCCAAGCTGTATTCAATTACACAAGTGTCTATATCTCAAGATCTCTAATGCTCCTTAAAACCTTCACTGACAGGCTACTAAGGCAACAGATTCAGCTTCACCCACCTCCTAACTTTGGGGGTGGGGGTGGACTGGGAAGGGAAGGGACTGCGCCCACCGCTAAAACACGGGGCCCCGCGAAGGGGCACAAGGCGCCCGGTAAACAGAAAGCGTTTAGATACAAACTGAACCGGCGAGGCGGCGCGGGGGCTCCCAGCTGCTACCGTACGTGAGCGAGGACCAGGCAGCTGCGAGGCGGCCCGACCCGGGCCCGCAGCGCCCTCAGGGCCGGACCTCACGCCACGGCCGGCCCGGGCCCGGGCCTTCCCCTCATCGCACGGCTGAGTGAGACAGCCCCGCGCCCAGAGACCCTGACCCTCCCCAGCTGCGCCTCGGCTCACCCAGAAGATAAGGTTAAGGAAGACCAAGACGGTTTTGGAGGAGGTGATGCCGCACTGCCCCATCGCGCCTGCCGCCGCCCCTCAGCCTCCGGCCGCGCCGCTCCCCTCGACTCCGCTCCCCTCAGCTCCGCTCCGCCACCAGACCCGCCCCACGTGACCCAAGCGAGCGGAGGCAGCGGCGCGGGGAGCCTAAGATGGCGGCCGTTTGCGTCACGTGGCGGGAGGGGGCGGAGGAACCTAAGATGGCGAACCGCTACCTCTTAAAGGAACCGCCGCATGGCCGCGCTGCCGCCCGGCGCGTGGCTCGCGCGTGCGGCGCTGAAGGGCGGCTGCGAAGGCGGGCGTGCTGTGGAGAGCTTTCCTTCCCCTCCCTCAGGAGATACGGAAGCCTCGATGGAAGCTTAGCCTAGAGTGGTCAGCATTCCTGTCCTCAGCGATCCCCGTACCACAGCTAATGACATCTCTCGGTAGAAGTTTAGATCGTGAGGGAAAAAGAAACCCTACTCAGTTGCCCTCTGACCAGCGGTTTGGTGGCAGTACTCTGTGCCTTCAGGAGGCTGAAGGGTGGTGTCAGGCAGGAGTGCTGAGGCGAGTCCGCAAAGAGCAGCCGCCTAGGAGACATCTCTTCCAAACTGACATCAATGAGGATCTCGCTGGCCGGTTTGCCTTGCCAGCCTGCTACCAGCAAAGGGAGTAAGGTGGACGGTGTTGGACGGTGAGGACGTCTCTGGGTGCAGTGATGGATTTTAAAAGAGAAACAGCCTGGCTCCCAGTGACTATGTTATCTGTGCACCAGCCACAGCAGACAGGGAGAGCAAATGTTTAATGAGAACAGCATGTATTTTACAATCGGGACATTTGTCTAGCGGGAAGAAGGAATGCTTCCAGTGAACTAAAAGAGCACGGCTCTTGTTGCACAACCCAACAAACTGTGAGGAAAGTGCAAGCGTTGGTAGTTGTTAGAACATTTTGGATGCATTCAAAGAGGGTGGGATTTGCCAGTGAAGAACAAAGGAGAAGTAACTTAAGAAATTATGAGAAGACGTGCATGATTTCCACAAGCTGCACTTTTGCTGAGACTGCATGTGCACTTTGGGAGCAAGGGCAAGGTAACACCCACCCAATATTTGCTACCCTGTTTATTCACAAGGTTGTCTTTAGCATGGCCAGGGTCCAGCCCTTGATTGTGAAGGCCTTGTTTGCTATCTTGCTAGTCAAAGCAAACCCCTCTTCCCCTTTATTTTCTGGCATCATGGTATCTTCCTTCTTGATCTTTCTTTTATTCTCTTTCTCCTCTCTAATCCTCCACTTTTCCTAGAAATACCTGTCATTCCTGAGCTGCTCTCCCCTGCTTGGTGTGCTCACTCAATAGCTTCTCCTTGTTACTTTTCTAGCAGTTTTACTTCTTGGGTGGAAACAAAACTACCCATGTTATTGAGGGCCTTAACATTCTAGGAATCCATCTTGTAAAGGCAGACAAGTAACAATCAGTTATATTCCACTGTTCTGTTTCCATGGTAGCAGTTAGGTTTTTTTTCACCTACAATTTTGGGAGTTATATCCAGAACCAGTTCCTGGATACCATGGAGATACTAAGCCTTTTTTCAGCTTTCTTTTCAAGTCCTTATATGCTCATAAATGAAACTTCCCAATCTTGCAAGCATTATCAGGCCATTTTCTGTCACTGAAAATTAATTCATATACCCAGAAGATACGCTCAAAGTTGGTTGCACTATTAATATGGTTTTGCACTGAATTTATAGCACTTAGGGTGTGGCTGTGTCTTGTAATTTCTGCTTTTTAATATGCTGTTTGAGCTTTATATATTACAAATCTGTGACATATATTTTAAAAAGTGTATATAGATTATACTATCAAAAATGCCATTAAAGAGTTGATAGAAGAAAATGCTTTCTAAGAGGAGTTGATAGAAAAAGGATTAAAGATTATATTTAAAAACTCTTACAAAGATTTTAGTACAACAATGCTGTTACACAATTTCAGTGTTGAACTTAACAAATATAACAGCCTGCTCTGATCTTCTGTATTAATTTTCTCTGCTTTCACAACACAGTACATATTTTATACAGATGCATAGGAACTGGCATTCAGTAAACACTCTTCGATTTCTTTTTTTTGCATTTAGCTTTGATAACTGAGAATGATGAAAAGAATGCAAGAAAGGGCTAGGACTTCATGCTTGGAGAGGAGACAAGTGCTGTTAAATGAGGGCCTGTGATGGGGTTGCAGCTTTATAAGTGCAGGGAACAAAAGGGGCTCATGGGGAGGATGGCAAAGGGCACTGTGGAGAATGGAGGAATGGAGACTGCAGTCAGTTCTTTGTATTGGCAGAGAGATTATGGGGGCTGGACTCACATTGCCTGAGATGGCAACATCAAGCACCAAGAACAAGCATGGCTCCTGAAGAAAAGTAAATGTAACGGAAGGTGGCTGATAGTGGGTTTTGTCAGGGTTTTTGTCAGGCTCTTATCCAGTGAAATACTCTTTGTTCTTCAGCAAACACATGCAAAACTTTTGAGTATCACAGGTTTTTGCAACTTCAAATCCACAGACTCTCTCGGGAGTAAGGTGTAGGTTTGTGCTGGCATCTCATACCATGCATGGCATGCTAGTCAAGTGACATTTAGAGGAAAGATGGGACAGGTAGTAAGGTGCCATCAGAAATTGCCCCTCCCCCCTACATGGGAACTTAGGCAGGAAATTCTAGCTCTCTGCCTGCACAGGTAGAGGAGGAGGGACGTCTTGCTGAACTGAGGATAGGCATTGCAGTTCACAGGAGAGTGGGGAGCAAGGCATGTTGGAAGCAGGTTGTAACAAGTAGTTTGAAAACTAGCTGCAATTTCAATAGCTGCCTTGAGTGAATTGGACTGACCTGTCTCCAGCACAGCTTTGCTGCTTGGTTCTTCTCCACCTTTCTTGATGTGGACAGCTTGGCTGCTGAGATGTGCTTTTCTCTTTAATACAGTGTAAGCCTCTTTGAAATTCTTCAGAGAGTGTTTATTCAGCATTTCACAACATTCAGCTTGTGACTATCATTATAGGAATATTTTCAGAAATGTGTACCAGAAATGTATACAAGGATATCCTACACTTCCACTTCTTTTGAGAGAGTGAGACGATCAAAGGCTGAGGATGGGTGCAGGGCAAGAGTGGCGCAAAGTTCTTAAATGCAGAATACAAGTGTGCTAGCAAGATGCTCACTGCATAATTTGTGAACTCACAGAGGGTCTATCTCTAGCATTTAATTGAAGATGACATAGTGGCACAGACTGCACAGGTTGGCTGAATGGCTGGTTAAGGTAAGTGTCTTGAGAAGTTGTTTTGCAGACTTGGAAGTGTAGATACAAGTGTGCAAGCAGATACAATTATGACATAGTTTGCCCTTCAGTTTAATTATGCTTGATTCAACTCTCCCATTTTTTTGTAGAAACACTAGGAGTTAGATTCTGTGGGCACAGTGCACTTTGGATTGATGCAGTTGAGTCTAGACTTACAAATCACTGATGTAGACAGGCCTGTAGACAATTCCACAGCAGTGATAATTTCCATTTGCAGGCATGCATTAGAAAAGTAAAACTGTATTCTTGCTTTTGGAACAAACAATGTTGTAAATGTAATAGAAATTAATTAACTCCATTTGAATGAACTAGGTAGTAAAGAAGAATCTTGTGCTTTAGCCAGCTCCTGAGGAGATAATCATAAGCTTCTTCGATACTTTGAAGTGTATAATAGCCTGGAAAGGTCCATGAACATTGAAGGATGCATAGTAAAAATGACTGATTATTGGACAAACATTTTCTTAATCAATCTTTTCATTCATCATTTGGAATTACAGTTAGCAAATCAGAGCATCCATTTGTCAGAGTATTGTAAACCAGTGAAGAGAGTTGGGAACTGGGACTGTCAATGTTAAGTAGGGAGGGCAGCAGTGGTGAAATTCAGTCTTTCATGTGTTCTGGAGCAGGAGAGATCTCTTACCACTTTGATTCCCACCCATCTGATTTTGTAGCTCCCAGGAATGCCAGTCATGACTTGCAATCCTTTAATTGCCCTTCACTGGTAGTAAATGATCTTATAGGAGTCACTCCATGCATTTCTTCGCTTTTTGATGGACTTGTGCATGTGAGCTTTGAGGTAGTGATCAAATGTTGGAAGCAAGGTCCGTTTTATTGCCACAGAAGGGATGTAGAAAGAACCAGGAGCACTGTTCATGCCTGAGGGAGGGGGAAAAAACATGCTAAGATTAGTTTATTATCTTCTCTTTATATCATCTCTCTATTGTCTGACTTAACCTACGTGAAATACAGTTATCAATAATGAAGACATATATACACAGACATATACACTACACTTAAATACAATTTTCATGAACTAATTATGTATTAATACATCTTTGTTCAAATACATTGGATGGCATGCAGGATGTTTGCATGCTCTAATCTGATTTAATCTAACACATATTTGATACCAGTCATTGTGGTGTCATGGTAAGTGTTGGCATGCTGGAGGGAGACCTTTCAGATTTGAGAAGCACCACAGGAAAAAAGTTTGAAGCTAAAAGCCTGATGTTAGACAGAATCTGAAACAATTCTGCATATAGATCCAAAGGACTGATATAATAGCTCAAAAAGCAAGATATGAAAAAAATCCATTTAGAAACATGTCACTGCTATTGGCAGCTTCCAAGAGGTACACTAACATTGGTTTTCTTAAGAAGTAGGTGTAGGTTGGCCTCAAAGACCAGTCTGATGCTGGAGAGTAACTGAATCTGTGTAGTTATCCATTTCACGCTGTGAGAAAAAGGGAGAAACCATAGCACTATCCATTCTGTTCTTTGGAGTGTTTTATACCAAACTACAAATAGCACCTTCTCCTTTCTCACTCCCCCATGATTACAATTTCTGCATGAGGTCTCTGCCAGCTCCAGTCGGCTCGTTTTTCAGGATCTATATCCTGGAAAATGGCTTTAGTGTAACATTACTTTTCCTTTTGCAGCAGAGCCTGCTAACAAAGCCCTTCTGTCTCCACACCTGCAGGTGTACACTTCTGTCCCTGCACTGCCCCACTCCCTTTCTAGCTGGGCCAATACAACGATTTGAAGAGAGAGTGATGCCTTTTTTTTTTCACAAACAGCTGGGTACTGCTGAAGAAGTGACTGGTAGATGGGAACTTCCTAAATCGGACCTGCTGTAAAGGAAAGGTTTGTGAAATCTCAGAGCACAGTTTGGTGAGATTTCCCATTCTGCAGCAGTGTCGGCTTCAGCAGCCTTCTGCTGGCTTCTCCATTCTCCCTAACCCTTCTTCACATGGCAGTAACAAAGGTAGCGGTGTAAGTATTTGTGTAACCATGGAGACCAAGAGGAGGGAGCAGATTATGGTAAAAAATAACTCAGAGAAAAGTTGTATTTTTAACCTGATTTTTTCCCCAGTCTGTTCACTGGATGGGCCCCAGGAGAATGTACACTAACCCATGTGTCAGGGCCGTGCATAGGCAGAAATGAACAGTGGGCAAGCGTGGGTTGTTTATTTGCTTTCAGCAGAAATGCTCCTTGGACTTCACCCTCCAAGAACCTGGAATATTTTTTACCTTACCTGATAGTCACCAGTTTCTGTCGAGTCTTGACTGACAATGTAAGCTACCTCCCCAGATTGCTTCTGTAATCGATGGAAAGTGAAAGGATGGTTCATCCCATCCTAAAGAAGTGTTTAAGATGAAATGATTCACATCCTGGAGGGACACCTCTCAATCTATTAAACATAGAGGACCCTAAATAAGCAGCTTGGGTGTTTGGCCAGATGAGCTCTCCTGAATCTAAACTGTTACTGATCCCTGCAGCTCTCAGCCAAAGGAGTGCATGATTTCTTACAGATGTCCAGTGCAGTTATTGCTATTAACTAAAGCCATTTATCTCTCAAGAATGATGAAAGACATGCAGTCTTTCAAACTATTTCCACTAGTATGAATTTAACATGCTGTAAACAGATTCTCTATAAACCACCATCACTTGCTGTTTGGTTTTTTGTTCAAAATTCAGCTGTTAAGGTCATCCTCTGTAAGCTTTTGTGCTTTTTGTACTGTGCCATGCCTGTTCCTTGCACACATTCTGTATGTCTGTATTGCCTTTTCCCTTTTATAGCATCCACTTCAAACCAATTCACAACTCTCACCCTAGCTATTTAAGTTTGTGTTTTACCTACTAAAAAAGTGTTTCACAAAGAAAACAGAAGATTTTAAAGCTAATGTAAAGTTAAGACATTAAGTCAGTGACAGGCAGAAATACAAATAAATAAGCTTCCTTATACTTTGGCCTGTATAAACACTGCATGGGCACATCATCCAACATGCATGTCCTGCGCCCCCATTACATGATGGGTATGACTTCATTTTGGTTATGTGGTGGCAGACCCTGGGGGCATGGCTTTGGGGACACAGGCACATGGGGTGTTTCTGTAAGGTGTTTGTGGGGACTCCCTGCCTCAGATGCTAAGCACCGTTGTCAGAGTTCATTACATAATCTGGAGCTGAAATGCTTTTGAAGAAAATACTATTAAGGTATTTCATTCTTGTAACTGGTATTTCTCTATCTTGTTTGGAAAATCAATAAATCTTTTTAAAAAATGCAAACTCCCTAGGAAAACAAGCTATAGTCACAAACCAGTTAGCAGGGCTGCCTCTGCTTCTGCAAAACACCAGAACCAAACTGTTCTCTTGATGCCATCTGTAGCTGCTATGAGCTGCTCCAAAATTTAGCATCTGTGTCTGTACACGCACCTTTTAACAATGATCTTTGCAGTTTACTAATGGTTAACCCTATTCTACTGAGAGGAAGGAGGATATAGAAGTTAAAGCACATACTCCATGGGTGGAGGACCTTTCCTGGAGGAGAACCTTGCCTGGAATCACATCATGGTATTAGGAAATTAATTTAACCTTTTCTGATTTCCTCACAATTTCCTGAGGCTGTTGGTGTACCTTACAGATGTATTACAAATCTTTCACTGATACCTAGGAGGTCTGGAGCTTCTGGAAAGCAGGACTCCTGTAACTATTGAGCTCCCATGGATATTCTGGATATTGAGCTCTCATGGATATTCTGCCTATCCCGTTAAGAATGATAAGGGTGATATCTTTATGGTTACGATTGACTGGCTTGGAGCAGATGCTCAGCATAATTCTGCCAGTTGTTAAGTGCTGTGATATAGCTGCAGGGAAGTGTTTAAACACATCCATACATTCAGCTGCAGTTGCAGTAGAGTGAAAGGTCTGGAAAAAAACACTTGGTACTTTCCAAATGCGTAAGGATAATTAAAGGGGAAGTAACTCTTTCTGTTGTATCTATAAAAGCAATGTTTACTTCTGCACTCTGTAAATGTCTCTTTTCCCTTCTAAATTTTGGTGTTTCCCAGCTGGCAGATACTTAGTCCTCCTCAACTGTTACAAGGAAAATTAAACATCTTCCTTACCAGTTGTAGTTTGCTGAGTCACAGTCTGAAATCAGTACTTTGTATACTTCTAGCAACCCAACTGTGGCTTATCCAGAAGTAGCAACAAACCAAACGGGTATCAAGTAGGTGAATCCAGCTAGAAAAAATAGAAAATGTTAAGCTTTGTGTAGTACCCTTATCATTGTTTTAGCACCTCTGTGTAGTCCAATTTTTTCAGGGGAATAATTTATGTCATCCAATATTATGTGTATTTTAGTGCTCACTTAATGATGACCTAATATTTCAAACAAAATACAACTTCTGTAATGAGATACCACGTTTCTGCCAGGATGTTATTAAGATACCTGCTACAGTGATCTAATGAGATTGACCTTCATTTCATAACAAATTGCTCTCCTCCTGAAACTATTTTTAATGGCCTTCTTGATTTATGCAAAGGGACCTATAGCTATAGTCTTCATTTGGGGAAATAAATGATTTAAATAATTATAAATCTTACAAGAATGACAAGTTACTTTAAAGTGCTACTCTATTTTTACCATGTTACACACAGGTTGAGTGCAACATTGTGAAAGCCTCATGTGGCTTTGTTCTCTCTGCAAAGAACAAAATAAGTTAGTTTCGTTCGTAATGGGTAGAAGATAAAAACCATATACTTGCCAACACTGAGGGTGTTCTAGCAGCTCGCAGGCTTTCACCTTGAGGGTATGTTACTCCCTGGTGTGCTATTTGCTGCCATCTACTGGACATTTCCCAAAATTTCAAGGAGACGATCAAATCGGGGCTCTCAAAAATTTCTGTTGTCCTGATAGTCAAAGCAGTAGTGCATGGGACTTCTGATACGTATTTTAATAAGATGAATCCTTTTTTAAAGGGTGATGAAGGATAAAAAGAGGAATCCGTGTTCTGAATATTTCTGCTGATTGTCTTAAAATTATTTAGTTGAAGCAGGAGGGTTATATAGCATTTCAGAGAGAAGATGACTAGGAGATGGATACAATTGGCATTACATTAATAATAGATGCTATGCTGTACTTATTTTAATCTGAAAAACCTGCTACATTACTATTATTCTTTAATCCCCATCACATCCTCTGAAGTTTTCTTTTTATTACATGGTACCAGTTTTATGGACTGATATCACATATCCACTGCGAGGTAGAAGATTTTCAGGCTTTGCATATGTATTTCCCATTGCAGGAAAAATAAATGATATAAAAATTATATGACTAAATATTTTCTTAGTGCAGCTTATGCATTTCTCCCATGTTTTCCATACTTTCTGTAGACCTTGCTACAAATGTCATGCTTGTAAATTCCTTTTCAAAAAGCCCAACACCAAGACTGTTCTGAATAAACAGCTTAACCAAGAGTAAGATGCAAATTAAACTTTAAAGGAAAGGCTTCACAAAAATAACAACATATTTCCTCAAAGACCAGACATGTTCCCATGTTAAGATAAAGAACTTTCAAGTCTGTATGTACAGCACCATCTGGTGACTTCTGCACAGCAGGTTCCCAAAGCAGGGATTTATGTACCTTGCCGTATTGTAGACAGTGACTCAGTCGATATCCCCCAGCAGACCTGCTCCTTATGTTCTCACTGCCAGATACAACTTCCTCACAAATGCAGAAATATGCTTTCGTTCCTATTTCCAGGCTTTGGCTGTTGTCGTTGTTATTTGTGCAGAGGAGCAGGAGAATTTGCTGGTGCTTGCAGCCTCCTCCTCATGTCTTACTATCTAGTCATGCTCTCCTTTTATGCAGGAAGGGTTCCACAGGCAAAGCTCACTTTTTACAGTCCCAGTCTTCGTAGTAGTCAGCAAGCACATAGATCATTAGCTGGCACCTAGCCTTTCTTGGCTGCTGGTCTTCCTGCCTTGCTGAGACAGCAATTCAGTCTGTGCCTTTCACTTCGGCTGCCCACTGTTCCAGTCTGTCCTCTGTTTTGCAGCTGTCCCATATAATGCCACATTGACTTTGCTACAGAACAAACACAGGAGAAATCTGTCTAGATAGTCACTTTGCTGTAGGGTGTGGATGGTGTAGGGTGATGGCTGTTGGTGTTTACTTCCACAAAACCATTGAACGGGGTGATCCATTTGTAAGCATCATCCCCTAGGTGCCTTAACTACTGCGGATACACGGATTTTCAGCAGTCTTGTCACAGAAACAGTTAGACTCCAGGAGGTTTGAGTTTTCCTGTAAGCAAAGAGCACATAAAAAGATTCAGAGCTTAATTCCCCAGTGCATTCATTACACCATAGTACCACTGATTTCAGTACAGTTCTATTTAATCTTAAACCCAAGGTAATTGACTGAAATATGTTTTTAACCCATAAATCCTCTATATCCCACGCATCTCAGGCAATCACCTCAGCAGCTGTGGATCTCTGAATCACTTACATGAGTTTCCTTACCACTGAAGAAAATATATCATCTCCTTTGTTTCAGCAGAATAACCTACGGACTTAGCAAAAACATCATGTGTCAATGTCTAGATACAGCATATGAAATTCTTCTTCCAGCAGTAATCACAATAATGTTGCAGGAATTAAATGCTGTTACTAAGGCTCATTTCATTTTTTTCACATAGCAGCTTGCTTAATTCATTAGAGAACAGTTTCTTATAGTTTAGCACAGTGAACTGAGCTGGTTACAAAGTTAGTCAATATTGTAGGTTAGAAAGAGTAGAGTGCCAGCAGTTTAAATGATGACCTGTTCTGCTGAAGCAGACAGGTGTACCTATTTTAGCAGTAAGGGAAGGATGAGAATCAGAGATCACACATTTGCCTATGATACTGAATTGTATAAAATCTCTCTCCCACAGCATCCAAAGTCCTTTGCTTTCTCATGAAATAACCTGGCATAACATATGTGTCAACTTGCATGGCTGTGAACCCTGCGAGTAGGCTGTGAAGATGTTTTGGAAGGGTAAAGAATTTGCTGAATGTTAACGTATAGTTTTATACTGAGATTTAATTTGGTAAGGAGTGAACCCCATTGTAAATACAGAAGCCAGTAGCTCTGTAAACCATTGAGGAAATCTATATTTCATCATTTGAAAGTTCATATTTTCATCTTCATTTTCATTGGTTTAATCCCTTGGGAACTTCTCTGTAGTGAAAGACATGGTGTATATTAGTGTAGGATTTTACAATATATTTATATATATGCAATAGGGAGAACATGTGCTATACTACTGTTATTGATTGATTTTGGTTAAAAAAGCGACAATAAAACACAGTGAAAACAGAGGCAAAAGATCAAGTTTGGAAATTCCTAACTGTAATAACACAGTCCCATTTAAATATACTTACAAGGACAGTCCTGACCATGCTGGATCTGTCCGATAAACTTGTTCTCTTTTCTCTTGTTGACAGTTGGGAGTACTAATGCTCCCAATAACCTGAGTAGTACAAAGGGACAGTAATCCTATTGCTCTTTTCTTGAGGGTAACAAGCATATACTTTTACCCACACCTAACAGAAAGTGGCAGGTTGGTGTTGAAGACAGATGCAGTTTACCGATCCTGTCAGGTTGCATTTCTTGCCTTTTCCCATTCTGAACAACCAGAACATTGGGACAGGGCAATATTGATGTGGGGCATGTGGAGCTTTCTGTTCACAGCAAGCATCCTGCTCACTGCAGATCCTTTGCTCACCTCGCTTTGTGTGGTGTAGTTGCCGAGGCAAATGGTTACAGGGTGGCCAGCCACTGAACCTTAGTACCTCCAACCGTGGGTCCCACCATAGGATAGCTTTGCCAGGGATCTGCTGCCTTTTTGTTATGAGCTTCTAACTTCTGAGGTTTTATAGTTAAGTAATTTAACTGTCCTGGGGTTCCTAGGCTCATGGCCATGGTAAAACTACCATCTGACACACTCAGCACACATGTAAGAATATGTTACAGCTGCTCCTTTCGTATGTTTCAACTGTATACCATAAACTGGGCTCTGAGGTATTTTGAATCAGCATAGCTCTGTGGCCTTCAGTGGAGCTACTTAATTTACATTCAGACCTCCACAGACAAAAGATGCACCATTGTAAAATGCATGTCTCCATCTGAAACAGAGCCTACTTGTGCATGCAAACTCCTGCCAAGCCAGAGATCTGCCATATGCAGAGGGACTGTCTGAGTCTGGAGTCCAGTGAGTTACACACTGAACTTGGGCATTTTTCCTGACTGCAATTGCAATTGATTTTTCAAATCAACAGGGAAAAGTAATTCTGTCTTTGATGTAAACCAGCTGCATTTACCACAAGGAAGGCCTTTTCCAGAGATGTAAACATTCCAGAGCCCAGCTATGCACTGCTTGGGTAAGCACTATGGCTGTTTTCTGTTTCAGAGGGCTATGTGCAGTTATGACCTTTATTCTTTAAGTGACCTATTTGAGTAGAGAGAAGAACTGTTCTGTATAAGGGCAGCTATTTTGAACTTTCTATGTTTTGGAGAGAGAAGGAAATGCAGTGAAGGATAGAAGTAGATCACAACTTCAGGATGCTAAGATTTTTCTCTTGATTTGCTTATTGCTTTTGTAAAGCAGGCTCTCACATTTAACCACACTGGAAGGAATAATCTTTTCTCTGCACTGACTGGATCAAAATACAAAGGAAATTCATTGATATAATAAAAAAATTATTTTTCTATATTTCTATGTGAAAGTATGGCAATAAAGACAAACCAATCTTCTCAGCTATGTAATTAGCATTTATGATGAAGAGATAATAAACAATCAATCAAAATCAGTTAAAGCACTTCTCAAAAGCAGTTTAGAATCTCACTAAAATGACTGAAATGGAGTACAGCACAAGCACTTCTGTGATGAAGTCAGATTCAGGGCAGGAATAGCAGTGGGATTGTTGATGATTAGTAGGATAAGAAGTAGGATTAGAAAGACGACTTTTAAAACTGAGGAGCTCAGTTCAGTCCAGACAATGTCCTGAGCCTACTGATTGCTCCCTGTAGAGAGGAAGCTTGAAATCTTCATTCCCTGTGCTATTTAGAACTAATAAATGCATCCAAATCAGAAACCAGTGAAGTGTTTGCACATCACACTCCTCATTAAGACACTTTGGGAAGTGTGGAAAGGTAAAATTATTAAAAAGCAATCTTAATAACCGGATGACTGTATTAAATTTGCCTGCGTCCAAAATGTGGCTTACAGTTTTGCTTTCAGGGATTGTGTGCATCCATGTCTCCAATTCTCTGTTGTCGTGATCGTGTACCCATGTGTATGTGGGAGGGTGTGGGTGAACAGATAGTGCTTCAGAAATCTAGCCTGCGTTGTATGAAGTAAGAATTTAGCAGTGACCTTGTGGCTAGTATTCAGATAGAATCTTTTGCTATTACATTATATCCCCTTTCAAAATTGCTGCAGATTTTGAGCACTTACCTAACTATATCCATGATAAGGCCCACTTCCCAGATGCCGTTAAAGCAAGCTGTTCTTCATACCTTTTCATGGGATAACATAAATTCACAGCCATACTGCTGTCTTCTCTTGGCAGTTTGGAGATGTAGGAAATATTGCAATCAGATGTTTCTAATTTAATTCAATCCCTCATTAATTTGATCTCTCCTTTAATTCAATCTCAGCCTCAGGACCTAAATAATTTGTATTAAAAATAACATAATGGCCACCCTTTCTTTTAATCAATGTTGACTGCTTTAGGCAGGTATTAGCAGATAATCTGATTACCAAATACGCAGTGAGTTGGCATTCAGTTAACAACTAACATGGAAGATTTGGAAAAGAATCAAAGGAGAAAAAATAAAAAGAGAAAGAGGAAAAAGAGAAGAGAAAGAAAGAGCGCCTTACAAAGACACGCAACATTAAAGGAAATATTATGGAAAAGTTATATTTGCCAGTGACTTGTTGGTACAAGCCTCCAAGATGCACAGCCAGTGGTGTCAGCCATGGGCAACAGGCTCAGCCCAGTAGGGAGAGTATTGACAGAACTCCAAAAAGAATGAGGTCTATGGTAAATCTAACATAATTTCCTCTTAGCCTTATTTAAACTTACTAATGGGATTTATAGGTTAGATGCTTAGTGGTATAAGCTGGCATAGCTCCACTGAACTCTGGCTGCATCATTTACAACCTTCTCTTTCTGACTATGGGTAGACACCATTTGCCTGCCCAGTAGCCTTTTTATGGGAAAACCACTCTTCTTGTTGTCCAGTGTGTTGTCTGGGAAGAATGTACTACCTGGCAGAGTCCTGGGACAGGGCAGGAGTCAGGGCTGGCAAGAAAACTTCTGATGTGCAGCTAAATCCAGGTCATACATGGAGAAGTGTGGAGCAGCTCTGCAATTGCTTCATACCAGCTCGGGAAGTTACCAGTCAGGCTCACTGGCCAGTTGTCTGATTGTCCCTGGCTGACTTGTGTCACAAGGTCCACAGTTTCTGGAGACTGAGAACTGCCAGCTGTAGGGCTGCCAGATCTGACAGTGCTTGACAGAGCCCGACAGGGACTTACTTTGAGGGGACTGTGCTGCACCATTCCAAATACCATCTTGGGAATGCATCTGAAGTAGGTAGTTTATTGTCCACTGTCTTTTCTCAGCAAATTTGCAATACTGCTGTAACGACAGCCCTTCTGGTCAGCCAGTAGCTCCAGAGACTTGTACTGGTTATTTTCTACCTGCCTTCCCTGTGACTGCTCCTGATGCCTGAATGATCAGGCTGGATGGATCCGATGGTCTGCTGCTCAGCAGATGGCATTTTTCCAGTATATCAGTATCGGAATGATACCCAGCACAGTATGAGGGATCCCAAGCTGTTAAAGAGTCTGCCTTCTGACTGAAGCAGAAGAAAGAGCCGTGTCAGTTTGCTGTTTTGCAAGTTATTCAATAGCAAAAAGAAAGTTTACAGTGTCCTGACATGTTCCAATATGCCATTGCTCTCTGCCTAAGTTCCCAGTGCTCTCACTGAAGCTCTATTCAGTGTATTTTACACTGATGTGGTGATGAAAGGTATCATACACCATCTCAGAAGGGACCACACTCCTCTGCGGAGTAATATGAACTGTATGTGCTAATCACACAAGGGCCTTTGAAGCTTGCAGTAGAGACTGTTTAAGTCATCAGTGTAATCATGTAGCAGATTTGGGACTTAAGAAACCCACAGACTGATACACACATTTCTAATGGTGTGCCCAAGGCAGTTGACCGCTGGACTCCTGTTCAAGTTAATGAGGCTCATTCCCCATGACCTCTTCATAAGAAAGGCTGCTCAGCAATGCCAGGGAACAGGGCTGGTCCAAGCAGGAGAAGAGCTCCAAGGCAGAGTTGTCTCCTGCAAAACAAAGGTATTGACACTGCACTGGGAGACAGAAGAGGATGGTGAAGTGGCAGAGGACACTAGTCTCAATCTGGATGTATATTGGAGCTGAAATGGATGTCAGAGCAGCTTGATCTGCTGCTGTAGTGGTATAGCTCTGAATTAATTTCTTTTTAGAGGCTGTGTAATCTTGTTTCTTGT
The DNA here is from genome assembly GCA_026212715.1 of Elanus axillaris. Classification (NCBI taxonomy): domain Eukaryota; kingdom Metazoa; phylum Chordata; class Aves; order Accipitriformes; family Accipitridae; genus Elanus; species Elanus axillaris. Next base: position 3,194,067 of record JANZLQ010000002.1, on the reverse strand, counting down.
TCAAGCAACTATTATTAAAATTGACAAAATTAATTTATAATTCTATAAAAATCATTCTGTGATAGATTTAATTGATGGAGGCTCCCAAGTCTAAGTGGACAGCTGTGAGTCAGTGGTGAATAGCATGTAAATAAAAATACTGTAGCAGATGGTTTAGTTGAATGGGCCCTGGATTCTTGTATACTTTTCCCCTCAGACGGCTGTCTGTGTCCTTGAACACATTCCTTTGCCATGCTGTGCATCATTTCTTGAATCTGTGACATAAGAATTATGCAATCCTTGTAAAATGCTTTAGGATCAGCACAAAACACTTTGTATTTGTATTTTATTTCTGGTGAGTGGAGAAAAAGAAAACCCTTTCAGTTGTGGATAGAGAACAAAAATTCTGTAACAATAACAAATTGTTTAGAGAATACTTACCACTGTGTCCAAGAACTAGCCTTAGTTCAGTATTTCTGATTGCTGATTTGTAGAAAGAAGTGATTAATCTCAAAGTGAAATCTGTTCAAGATTAGCATAAATTGCAGAAGTTTGTAAATAACTCCAGATGGATTTGAATTATTTGAAAAAGCAGACAAAAGGAAATTTTGAGTTGGACAAACACAGACTAATTCGTAATAAAAAAATTAAACTAAACAGTCTAATGTGAGCATGCTGACTTATCAAAAGACAAGACTTTACGCATGGAGATGTCTGCCCAGGACAAGCAAATAGGGTACTGATGGCTGGAGGTGAAATATATTCAGACATTTCTACAGAATACTGATACCCTTACTCCTAGTCCTTCAGTTCAAGCTATATCACCTCAAAAACATAAACAAAAATGTCTCACTCATAGCAAGGAAAAGAGTAGGACTGTGTGCTGAAGTTTCTATGGAAGGAGGCATTGAGGCCTTTGAGGTGACGGTACACATGGGGAGAAATTCTTCGTGCCACAGGGAAATGATTTGAGTGGTTCACTGCTGCAAAAGGGTCAGTAATGGTGAAGCTTTGGGTCTGGGTTTTAAGAAGCAGTGGATGATATTAAAACATTTATTACCAAGGCCATTAAAAAATTTCTCATATGGTATCCCAACATCATCTGACATCCTGTTGCTCCTTCTTGTTTGAAGCTGAAGTATACCCTTGTGTCCCGTGATTGTAGCTTTAGCAATAACTCCCGTACAAACACAGATACGTAAGCTGGAGTATTAACATGGCAGAGCATAAACCTTTTTTCCAGTAATATAAATGGAAAAAGTTTGGAAGGAGACTTTCTTCATTGGGCAAGAGAAGCTGCATGACTGGTTTACAGGTTATGGGGTGTTCTTTTCTTTTGATGGTTGAGGTAGTGGCTGTATGTGGGCAGACTACTGCCCCATTTCCAACAGTAACTTGATTTAAATTTAGTGCCCATGTAGGAACCAGGAGAATTTTATTATCTTGATTTAATTCTCCATTTTCTTTAGAAGTACATTTATGTCCTTTTGCACTTTGGAGAGGTGCAAAGTTAATAGCTTGCTTCTTACAGATAAACTGCAGGGATTTCATGTTTTTTTTAAGGTTAATCTTCAGCTGTTCACTGCAGTTAATCTGGCCATTAAGACTCCAATAAAATCAGGCAAAACCTAGCATCTGACATTAGATCTGTAACTGCCCCCTGCCCTGCTGCAGATAGATGCTGTCCCTAAATGCCAGCATGGTGCTGAGCAGGGGAGTATGGGCTCTCTCCCACCCCAGAGTGCCAAACCAGGTGCTTTCGGTGATACCAGTGACACAGCACATTGCAGCACCTGTAAAATACCACACAACAGCTTAAGAAAGCAGCTATCTATGTATTTGTTGAACAGGGGCTACTGGCTGGTACCAAAAAGAACAGACAATGGTAAATACCTTTGCAGTAAGCTTCCCCATTCCCATTCCTTCTCCTTCTGGAGTATAAGATGTAGTAGAGAATTTTGTGGCTTTACTTCAAATGACTGTCACTTACTTCCAGTGTCCACTTCTGTGCATGTCCTGACCCTGCCAGCTGCAACGTGACAAAAATAATACCTTAATGACAGCAAAACAATGGGGTGAGAGCAGAAGGTGCTAACAGGAAATGCACATTTGATAGCTACAATTTTGAGTTCTCTTATTTGATACACACAAATCTGCTTCAGTCTCCAAACTGCCCTCCCAGTGGCTCCCTCAGCGTGTTTGCCAGACAATGACTTTTGTGCTCATTTGAAAGTGGTGAACTGATAGCAAGAAACCTACCTCCATCTTCCAAGTGGATAGGCAAAGCACCAGGCTCTAGTGTTGCATCCTGAGATAGCAGTAGCACCAAGTGAAGTGCAGTAGATCTGAAGGCCCAACATGGTGTTTTAATGCATATCTTTCTCCAAAGAGCTATGAGTCTTAGCTCAGAATTGAAACTACAGCTTTTCTCTCCAGGATAGATTGTGGCAAATGTTTAACTTGAACAGTTTGTCTTGTGAGCTAGCGGCTTCTCTCCAATTCTGGTTAAAACCACTGCTGGGTAAGGAGGATGGTATGATTCATACATGGCAGCATAGAAGCTCACTAACTTGGGCAAAAGAAGCAGCCTGCAGAGCTCAAGTGATGCATGGAGATTTTCTAGAAAATAAAGTTTTATCATGTAGCTGAACATAGATCCTTAGGGCCTGTCTACACTCAGGTGAATTTCTGAGTTGGTGAAAAACCTGATACATTCTTGCATCAGCTGAAACTAGGCATCTGTTGGCTTAGCTTGTGTTGATGTCTGGCACAAGCCAAAATGAGCATGCCAGACTGCCGCTGCTTAAGGACGCCCACAAGAGAGTTTACACTGACATAACCAAATTAATTTCTAACAGATTTTTAGTTAAACTAGTATAATTATCATGTCTTGACAAGGTTTCAGTCTATTTTTGCATATCTTTTTCCCTCCAGAGCAGTGATTGCCACTGACAAATGGCATAATCTAACTCTCTTTAGCTAAGTCCATGGCACTTTGTTGAAGTGAACAGGGATTACTCTGGCAAAGCCAAAATATGTCAGACATATTTACTGACACTTCTAGAGTCAGTTAGCTTTGTATTTTTAAAAAGGATGAGGACAATAACTTAAACTCTTTTTGAAAGGCTTTGAAACAGTGTCCAAGGAATAAATGTGAAAGGCCTGTAGTAGTTACACTTTAGACAAATTCTGATCACATTGAAATTGACGATACATACCTGTGCAAAGCCACTGTAACTGTGGGAAGAGTAGAGCCCTCAAGGTGGTGCTTTTTTTTAAAGAGTATTTGTGAGCAGTGTGATTGTCATGCAGAAGCACAGCATTATTCTGATGTATACAGTGTCATCTGTTCTACCCTAATAAATTAGCATCTGCAGCCATCATTGCTGCCTATCAAATCTGGGTAGGAAATTGAGCTGTTTGATCTCACTGCCACTGAAGTGTGTCTGCATGATCATGGAAGATGCATATTATCGCATCTGTTTTTCACAGACCCTCCATCAGGCTGTATGCTTCAAGGTAATGGATCAGACACAAAATGAATTCCACTGCAGACAACTGCCTTAGAGGCATCCTGCTTTGTCACAGCATATAAAAAATTGATTTAAGGGTCATTTTATTCCTTCACAGCAGGTCATCTAAGCCCTGTCCACTCTAGGGAAACTGTTAACTTTGGCTCAGCTCCTTTAGTGATAACAGTTGCCCCGGTGCGGACATGAGGCTGTCTCTGTTTTCATTAATGTGTCAAGTCACTTCTCTCCAAGAAGGCCTTACAAGACACTGGTTCAATTGACAGCAGCTGCTGGTGGCCAGTTTATTTTCGGACTGCTGCTGCCACTTGTCCAGATGGAGCCAAAATAGTGCCAGCCATGGTGAGACTTCTGGGGAAAACACCAGAGGTGGGAGGTGGTGCAGTGTCCCAAGCAGTGGCAATTCCTGCAGCTGGGATGCCCAGCCACCGTGGTGGCTCAGCTGGAGGTGCTGAGCATCAGTCTCGTCAACTGAGGTTTCTATCTGCCACACTTGCACACTAGCTGCTGCTGCAAAGCAGCCAGCTATTCTTGCAGTAAAATCTTTTGCTGGACCTGCCACATGCATTTTCCTCAGAAATACACATTTTTGTCTAATTGCCTAGGAACAGAGAAAAAATGAGACAACAGCAAGTTTGATTTTGAGTGTAATAAAACTAGTTTATTTACACAGTAACATGAATGCCACAGAGTACACAGCAAAGTACCACAGCAAACCAGAGTGTAATTGCCCCTGATCACAAAGGAAGGCTTGAAGTTTATATATTCATTTATATAAAAATGTGTAAATATCAATATGAAGCACCAGATAAAGCAATGCAACCAGGAATTCCAAATACAAATTACCCACAAGAATGGAGTTGAAAAAAAAAAAAAAATCCCTTATTCAAGGGATTTAAAGAAATCCCATTTATAAAAGTCCATTGATTTTGGAATCCCTAATTTAAAAAGAAATTTTCCCCTTTTATTAAAACCAAGAACATATTCTTAAATGCTCAGCATAATTAAGTGTTAAAAGAAAAAAACCCAAGGATTTCAACTGCAAAACCTTCTAATACCAACAAGCCAAAGGACAAAGAAACAGTTTTGATTAATTTTTGAAGAGAAGTTACTTATGAAATGACTATATTCAAATTTACACACTCTTAAATATATATTATATATACAATATATAATATATATATTTTCAAGAAAAAGGGGCAAAGAATACTTTTGGGATACAAAAATTCATATACATACATATATATTAAAACATGCCCACACGCACTCATATATATATATATATGTATGTATATATAGATATATGAACAAATATTTCCTCCATATAAAAAAGTTCCAACCTCTTCTTAATCCCTGAAATCTTCCCCTTGGATTTATGGAAAAAAAAAAAAGTCTTATAGTCTGAAGTACAAACCAAATTCTCAAATTCTGTAAAGTGGTAAAATGCTTATGTACAGGTAAGTTGAGTATTTCATTTCTCACTGGCAACTTTGCTTGATCTGAAAGCATTCTGTGGTTTCCAACTAAATGCTGAGTGGAGCACCAATGCAAGGAGACTTACAGGAAATTATTTAAGTTACATTCTACACCTTTTCAAAATCACCATCCTTCTAATACTGCATCCAGGTGAATAATAAAATCCATACACATGTCTACTAGAAATTCTCTGCAACACAGCAGTGGGAAAGACTTGCTCCTCCTTTTGGAGTTAAGGGTGCCCTAAAGAAATTTCTCCCCAGGATTTCTTTTGAAAAGTATTTTTTGTGTATTCTTCCCTTGAAGTGTTTGGAATCCAGATGATTGTTTACAGAATATTTTCACAGGTGTATTTTTATAGAGGTATTTAAAATTCTGTTCTGCACGTCTTTGATGTTATCTTACTGCATAACTTCATCGCATCTCTCTCTCTGTGGACTGAAGGGCTGTGATTGTGCTCTAGGTTTTCAACGAGTTTTAGCAGAACCAACACTACATTTGCAAAATCAGAGCAAAACAGGTGGCCTAGTCATGCAGGGAATAATGGTCATGTACTTTTTCTACAGAGAAACAGCTTAATTCCTATTTGGGGAAAGGAAAGTGCATTAAAAGGTATGATTCAGTTTCCATTGTATCCCTCAGAAAAGTTACAATTTATTTAAATAAACAGGACTATTTAATTTATATTCACATATGAATTTAATTGCTATTACAAACAAAAAAAAAATTATTTTAGATGGGGCATCTCAGCAGAAGAATTGAGAAACAGATACATTTTATTTCAGCAGCAAATACTACTTTTACATGCTAAAGTTAAGAACCTACAGTGTGAAGCTGCTGAATAAATTCTCCAAGTAGCCAAACCCTAACACACATGAGATTTATTTAAAGAATATATTTTTCTCTCTAATATGTTGGAATTCCCCTGTGTTAAAATGTCAAGATGATCCATTCATACCTTGTGGGTGCTGCCAGGATGTGTGGAGCATAAAAGATTTAAGGTGGAACACTTCTGTAAATGCTACATGCATTCTTGTCTGTGGGCCAGCAGCATGATACCCTAGCTCGAGTTATTGTTTTCATCGTATCTGAATATTGATGTGAGACCAGACTTCTACATTTGGACATTCCAGAGGCTCCAGAATAAAATTCTAGGTTCCCTCATTCCTGAAAATTTGTAGGCAAGTTTTTACTAGTAGATTCTCTTTATATTCACCTGGTTATGCATATTGACTGGATCAGATCTGAGGTTTGAAAGATAATTATTGAATAAGGAATTCCCATTTACAAAATACAAACCAAAACCATTTTCTGTAACATCTCAGGACTAGCTTTTTAGAACTCCTGTTGTAACAGAGGTCTGCCTTTCACACCACAGAGTATGGTGTGCAGCACATCCACCACCTACAGCAGGAGCAGCACATCTTACCTTCACTGCTTCTTCCAGACTAATCAGATTTCTCATCTCCTAGAAGCTGTGTATGCAGTAGATTGTCAAAGCAATAGGCTTCTTTTGATGCTGTGGTCAGTCTAGACCAATTGACTTGTTATCCACTGTTATTCTCCCTGTGCAGATGCCAAATTTGAAAGCCCACAATTTTGTTGCTTCAGGTTTGTGCTGTACTACAAGCAACTTAAAGGAAATTGTTCACATAAACTCCAAAACCAAATCTCATTGAATAGATCAACGCAGTATCATATAAAGTACAGCATTTAATTCTGTAGTCTTTTGCATCTTTGTGTGGGCAGTATTATTTCTAGGGCTATTATAAAAAGAATAAGATTGCAAACAACTAACCAGCTACATTTTAGTTTTTTGACAAGGCACTAAACATTGTGAATCCAATCACTGTGCTCTCTCTGTAACATTAGAGAGGATTTTAATGGCTCTAATAGGATCAGAAACCACTCACCATAATTCTTCAAACAAGCATTTGATTTTTCCAGAAATTAGTTTCCACTGGAAAAATCTTTAGAGTTCATGTTAAAAATATTTGAATGACAGCTTTTATTAATAGAAAAATATATATTTACAGTCAATACTGTTATCTTAGATTTGCAGCTCTTCCTATTTCTTGAGCTCAACTGAAAGTGCGACATTGCTAAAAAATAATTCAAGATCTGTGCACATATTCAAGTAAGTTATAACATGCACAGCCAGGGGTTTTGTTCCTGTCTTACACAGGATCCCAGTTACAAACAGAGCGGGTTTTTTTCCTTTTGCTTAGCAATTATGCTGTAGCATTTTTAGGATTTGTTTACAATCAGTTTAATGCATACATTCTTGTATATTTATGTGGCACAATCTGTTGCCAGGATGGAGAACCACCAGAAACACAGTTACAATCATCAGTTATGGGCATATCTGCAAAGTCAGCCTCAGGGTCCCCATGAAATAGGCTCAGGCCAGATTGTGTTCGACTACTTTGACCATTCTTTCTTTTTTAAAGAAAAAAACACACAACATTACAAATTGCTAAAGTTTACCCAGTGCTGCACAAGAAAGAGATTGGTAGTGAACATCTATCCATGCTTGATTATACTGCAGAGCTAAAATGAGTATTGGTTCATCACAAAAGATACAAACTGAAATTAGATAGCTAGAGATACAAAGGCTTCGGACCAGCTGCATTAAATATGTATGGTTGTAAAACATTCAAAATTCAACTTTGCATGTGCGTTTTGACATGAAAGTGACACTGAGAACATGTGTCCTTAAACATGGAAACACCTACCAGCTACAAGGAATGAGCGCATTGCAATGGCAAGTGGTCCAAGAATTGCTCATACGGCCTATATGAGTTAGGTGAGAAGTTATGTGCGCACACGCATTAGAAAGCAAACACAAAACTAGACCACAGTGAACAAGAAGCCCTACTTGCAGCTTAACACATTGTGACTAATAGCTAGTAGATAGTATGCAAGTGACTTGTCATGCTTGGTATATTTAAGCTATGAGAGCATTGCCCTCCTGTGTCCAGATAAAGCAGGGCTGCATTGAATGTGTGTGTGATTCTTTGTAAAGGTTCTTCTATGAGCTGCTCAGCAGCAATGTAGAAACTTTCTTTCCTGATGTAGTGGAAGTACCTCAACTACATACATTGCACTTGGGCTTTTAATGCACTGTCGTCCTCTTTTTCTGCATCAATGCTGCCATCCTAACCTTTTTGCCAAAAAGAGAAAGAAAAAAATATATATCACATTAAAATACATTATCCTTATCCTTGCCTGATCCTTCACTGATACAGGTGAACCAAACAAAAGAATAATAATCAGAAGTTTAAAAAAAAAATCTTTAGAAAGGTCACAAAGACAGTCTATACTACGGCACAATCGATGTAGGCTTCCACACACTATTCAGCTTAGCTCTGATAGATGTCAGAGAAGAATAATACAGACATTTCAATCCCTCCAAATGTACGGTGTGGATCCAGAGCTAGTTTTGCTGACTTTAAGCCTGCAGGACTGTTTGTTCAGTTTCTGTGCATCTGGTCCAAGCATGCATATGCTGTATAAAGTGGCTATTTGTTTCAAGGCTGAAGTGAATTGATTCCTCACAGTTTTAGCAATTAAAATGAAACATCAATCCATAAAAAGAACACATAGACATCTGTGCATTTATGTGCCAGGAAAGTAAAGGAAGGGGCTGCAGATCTAGCATCAGGTAAAGGCTGGTGTGTAAAGTGAACACTGTAACGTACAGCTTTAAAAAATACATACAAGAATTGCACATAGATCCATAGGAGAGAAGCACAGGCTCATAACTAGGGCTGTCTGCTTTCCATCAGCCATGTCAAAATATTCAGTATCACATTTTCCCCTGCATCCAGATCAATTCTTCAGAGCAATTCAGGAAACAACTCAGAGCCTAGCAATACTGAGCAAAGATACTGTCTGTACAACTGCAGAGGTTCCATACGAAACAGCCTTTAGGTCAGGGAAGGAAGTCAGCAGAGGCCTCTACAAGTGAAAAGCTCCTTCAGGTTGAGTTTTAAAAAATTCCTGTCTCTTTAATCCTAATTCCTGCTCTAGTCCAAAACTCTTGTCTGCAATGCTCTTTGAGCTATTCTAACATTCCGTGTTTGAGGTGTTGTCTATAGCAACATTGGAAAACACTAGTTACAACAGACAAGAGATACGCAGCCAAACACCGCTGTAGGAAAAATGGATCACAATACTGTTAGCTGTGGCTGCCAAACTTAACAGCTCCCTCAATAATTAAACAACAGTGTTTTTGCCCCCTTGTTTTTACCCTTCAGAGAACTGTGTCTGCAGCAAAAGTGTCTCCATGTGGCCTGTTAGCTACACACAGACAAGCTCTAAACATTTCTATCTCCTGCCAACATACCAGCAGACCCAATTTCAGTCCCACTTTGCAATATGGCACAAGTGACAAGAGCAGACCAAAATAAAACAGAAGAGGTGGCTGTTATTTTCATCCCCGATTCATAGCAGTGATTGTCAGAGAAGGTTATGTATGTCCTATCCATTTCAAGTCAGGCTTTAGTGCCTTTTGCGATGGAAGGGGAATTTCAATTGCCCACCATGTGTTGTATTGTTCTTGTATAAACGTGGTTATAGCTGCAGTATATCAGCAGTCCAGATGGGTGAATGTCATGTAGGAAATGGGATAGACAAAGTGTGCATATTCTGCTTTTTAATGCAGAGGTCTTAAGCTAAGGGTAATGGTCTGATTAAGGCAGCATTGTTGAAATCAGGGATCTGTGGTTAGAAAGGATATGGGTAGGCAGTGAGTCAGAGGCAGAGAAGAAGGGAAGAGGCCTGAACACAGATGCTTACTGCCCACTGACACTTGCCGCAGTCAGCAGGACAACCACATCTGGGCAGGAAAAAAAGGTGGCATGAAGTGTAAGAGAAAGATCAGAATCTGACTGATTGAGACCAAAGGAAAGAGGAGTCCAGCCCGCTTGTGGGGGGGACTGACTAAGCTGAGGGAAAATTTTGTATGGTATGTGGAATAGATGCAAATGAGCGTTTGGTGGCATGGTGGATCATTCATCTCACACTTACAACTAATCCGTCTCTGCTTATGGTCACTGCTCTTCAACAACCAATGCTACATACGGAAATGACAGAAAGTACCCAGAAGAGGAGGGCAATTTGTTTACTGCAGTGCTAGAAATAGTGGTATCAAAGTTTGCTCTCCTTTTCAGCCAGATAGTAATCAAGTTACATATTGTCTGATCCAAATGCAGTCATCAATCAATCATCAATCAATCCCTAACAGGCCTGGCAAAAATGTAAAGTTTCTATCATATTGGGTACAGGATGCAGTTTCTCCAATTAGAACCTATTTGCTCAGAGTTGCTGGCTTTGATATCTAGGCTATTTTTTAACACTTGTACAAAGCGTGAGCCCTAGGGCAGGCTGGAGTGAGGGCTGGGGTGAAGGTGGGGGATGCTTCATGAAAAGCAACAGGCTCTGCAAACTAGTGCTGCTGCATGATTCTCACAATGTGATGAAGTGAGTCTATAGTGGCAAAAGCCAGATATTGACAACAAAGCCAGTCTTCCAGAATAACTCCGCAGTCCCTGTCCAAAGATTTCTCTGCAAACTTGATCATCAGCAGCGTCCTTTTTATATCCAGCCAGTTCTGAAGTACAGCATCTCTCCTTGAGGGGTTGGAAGATGTACTTAGAGCATGGAACAAGTCCTCACGTGGACCCCAAAGCAAACACTGAAGGATTCCCTTGGCTTCTGATATCAAGATCCTTTCCGAAGGATTGGGATTCAGCAGGCAGCTGGCAAGCTGTTGAAGCCCTTGAGAGTAGAGGGAACGGCAAGGAATCTTGGGGAGATCAGCACGAGTATACTCCTTCTCCTTCAGCTCTGGATTCTCATCAAAGGGATTGGGTAAGTGCAACATTTCGTAGATGAGGATGCCAGTCTGGAACTCATCACACTTTTTGTACTGTGTTGCAGTGATGATTTCTGGAGCCAGGCGGGACTGATCCCGTAGGACCTCAGGATCCACCATGTGACTCTTCTGCTTGGCCTGAGAGAAATTGCTTACTATTAATCTGGCTGGGCAAGCAGTGTTAGGACTGGGTTCCATGGACTCAGAGATCAGAGGGCTGCCTCCTGGTCTGGAGTGAACCAGCAGCAGGTTCTCTAACCGCAGATCACAGTGTGTGATATGATAGGGTTTGAGGTGCTCCAGGCCCAAACACAGCTGTAAAAGGAGTAGACAGACCTGCCTCTCATATAAATCTGGGCTTTTTGCATGGCGGGGTGCAGATTCTCGCACAAAGTCGGCCACTGTTAAGTATGGGACCTCCCGCGTGATGACCACAACACGGCTGCGTGGCTTGCTGATGGTCCCCTGGTTGCCTGAGCTGTCTTTCTGTGAAGCCTCTGTATTGGAAGGAGTGTCTCTGTTCTTTTGCTCTGGCTCTTTCTCTACTTCTTCCTGCTCTTCTTCTTCCACCTCTGGTGCATCGGCATCCTCCCATGGAAGGAGACGAACTGGCACTTCAGCAAGGAAATGGCCACAGTCCTGTTGGATGTTAAAGTTGATAGCTAGACTCTGCCGGATAGATAGGCTGTGATAATACTGCTGGGATTCCTTAGCTTTGCTCTTACAAATCTAGGGGAAGAAAATAAACAGAACAGTCAAAACATAACTCTTAAATTTGTAAATTATATATATATAATTTTTTTAAAATAAGTACTTTGTTGATGGGTATCCACTGTCTAGCCCTAAACACAAGCACTGAAAAATCTTTTACTGAACTGACCTTGGCAGACTATCTTAAGGCACATGAACAATTTCCATTGGACAGTAAGCAACTGCAGACTGATATGTGCAGGCAGCTCTCCCTGTGCATATATTATTGTCATGGTTTAACCTCAGCCAGCAACTAAGCACCACACAGCCGCTCACTCTCTTCCCCTGCCCCGCCCCCCGCAAGTGGAATGGGGGAGAAAATAGGGAAAAGAAGTAAAACTCATGGGTTGAGATAAGAATAGAACAGAAAAGAAGAAACTAATAATGACAATAATAAAATGACAGCAGTAATCATAAAAGGATTGGAATATACAAATGATGCACAGTGCAATTGCTCACCACCTGCTGATGGATGCCCGGTTAGTCCCCAAGCGGTGATCCCCCCCGCCCCCGGTTTATATACTAGATGTGACATCCCATGGTATGGAACACCCTGTTGGCCAGTTTGGGTCAGCTGCCCTGGCTGTGTCCCCTCCCAGCATCTTGTGTCTCTCCAGCCTTCTTGCTGGCTGGGCATCAGAAGCTGAAAAATCCTTGACTTTAGACCAAACATTACTTAGCAACAACTGAAAACTTCACTGTGTTATCAATATTCTTCTCATACCTCGCTCAAAAACGTAGCACTATACCCGCTACTAGGAAGACAATTAACTCTATCCCAGCTGAAACCAGGACAATTATTCAATGGAAAATACAGTTCAGGCAGGTTGCGCTTTCAGTCAGAATAGCAGCTGATATATGGTAAATGCACAGTGAAGCTTACTTTACAGTTACTTGTTTATCCATATAATTTTATTTTGTGTTCTTCTCTCAGCCTTGTGTGAAGTTTGAACAAGATAAAAATAATCAATAGCAATAGGAGATAAAAAGAAACATGCATAGAATATTTGAGGACATGATCAAATGATTGCACATGACTTGAGTTAGCATGGCATAACAAGCTACCACCTGTCACCTGAGTTAAGTGACTGGATGCATGCTTCTTGCCCACTGCAATTGGAAATTGAAATCTACTAGCTGCAGCTGTGTCAAGCTAACACATCATGACTGCAGTGAGGGAGGTATGCGTGGCAGGGACTGTCGGCAAACATACTTGCTGTGGCTCAGATGGTGAATGGAAACTCATTAGAACATGGTACCTTAATTGCTTTCAGTCATTCATCAAGATCCTAAGTATATGTTTTTATTTTGCCATATATAGCTGCATTTAATTTCTGTCCAGAAGTATCTCGTTGATAAGTACATTATCCTTACTAATTGTTTGGCCTGCCATAACAACTGGCAGCTCCAACCCCCTTACAAGAGTCAGCGGACAATCTCTATTAGGACCTCTGTTCTAAGGCATTTACTGATTAAAATTACAGCCCTACAAAGACTCAGACATATTGACCTTTGGATACTAACCGTAGTCCTTCTGACTTCAGTGACATAATTCAAAACGTGTAAGATTAAGTGTATGTTTTAATCTTTACAAAGTTAGAGCCTAAGTATTCAGCTGGTATAACGCACCAAAAGGTCTTAACTGCAAAGCTCAGAGGAAGAGAAAATAAGAAGACATCTCTCTTCAGATGAAGTTACAGCATCCCTTAGCTCATCTCTGAATGCCAGGGAAAGCCAAATAACTAAGGTTGGTAAAAGTTGGCACTAGTTCTACACAGTCACAACAACCAAGGATCCCAAATCTCAAACTAGCTCTAAATATAAGCATAAAGTGACTTTTCTGCCTGTTTCTTGTTTTACCCCTTCTCAGGAACTTATGCAGGATAAGTTATAAAATTACCTTTCACTCAAAAACGAAACCAAACCAAATCAATCCAACACCCCCCCCTGCCGCCAAGAGAACAAAAGAAAGAAAACGGATTTTCATCTTTTATGTGCTTATGTGGTTAAGAAACGTAGTTTAATAGGAGAGTTAGTCTTTTATGCTTGTTGATTAGACAAGTGTCAGATAATCATGAAAGCAGACACAAGTAGTAACAGTATTTTGATTGTCCTCCTGTCTTTGATATTGCACCTATTTCCATACTTCACAAGCATTTAAAGTTCCCTACATTTTATGTATACTATAGCTTAAACTGCCTGTTTATAACTGCCATGTAGAAACAAAACAAATTTGAAAAATGCATTTTCTAGTCAAATTTATTTAAGAGAGGAAAGTCATTATTTTCTGGAAATGTTGATAGGTACCCTCTTTGTACAGTGGCTCTTGCCAATTTGCCTTTTTCTTGTAAAACCTGCCATGGGGATAATCAATTCCAACTGTAGAAAAGGTTCTGTGTGTTGTAATCCAGACTTCAGTTTTTAAAAATACTTAACTGGCCTAATCTAAAATATAAACTAATTCTGATAGAGTTTAATTTTAAGGTCAAACTTACTTGCTGATAAGAAAAGTGTGAATAAGCACTTGCTCTAAGCTATTGTACTACGTTTCATGTTACCCAAAGAGGATTTCTAATGCCACCTGCCAGCTAAAAATGATATCATAAAAATGATATGGGAATATATAATCCACAGAGTATCTGCTCTTAAAACAATTAATACATCTCAATTTGGTAAATACAAGGCCTTTTTAAAAGTTTATGAAAAGGATTTCTCCTTGCCTATAGAAAAATAAAAGCAAAGGAATTGAGACTTATTCCTAGTTTCTAATTTTAGTCCTAGGCAGCCTCTTTTTCCTACTTACTTCAGAAAAGGGCTCTCAAATTTGTTACTGGAATTTCAGTTAAAATAATAGAAGATGGGCATTGCACCTCTCAAAATCAGCCTTGGTTCACTTATTTTAGAAGATATTGCCAATCCTAGAATTGTGATAGTACAAAGGCACACTTTCATAGGCCTCTGTGGATGTGGTAATGCTTCCTTCTAATTTAGAAATGACTGGCCAAGCACATCTGCACGAAAAGGCATTCAGCTATTAGGGCAGAGTATGCTGCCTTTGCACCCATTCCCTTTTCCTCTGAGCCAGCAGAACTGGCCTGCAAGGGCAATCTGATCTGTATGTTAACAGCTGGATCTTTCCCAAGAAATGTCTTGCCAACCTCCTAAAAACACCCCAAAAGAGTTGTCCTTCTCTATCTTCTCCTTTCTCTTTCTTCATGCTATTCAATCCTAAGTCTGTTTTCCTTCAAATTAAACTGATAGCTCTTCTCCTAGCTGATACTAAAAAATACTGATTCCCATCCTTTAACATTATACCTTGATACTTGGGAAAATATAACTTTTTCCCTTTTCATTGTTTTCTTTTTGAAAATAACCAGCCCTCATTCCTCCTATCTTTTATTCCTAACCTTCTGATTCTTGTTACTCTTTCCTGGATTCTCCCCATTTATTACATCTTTCTGAAGACTGGTACCCAATAATGAATACAGTATTCCAGTTAAGACCTCTCCAGCATCAAGCAGAACAGAGCTTAATATATAACAATCCTTATAGCATTTCCCAGGGTGAACAAGTCACATTATTAACTTAATTGTTACTGTGGTTCATGAAAACCTTCAAAGCAGTATCCACTCTAAAGTATGAATCCACAGCAGGGCCAAACTTTACCCAATGTCAGTTCTTAAATACTTTTTGTTTCAGACTCCTCTCTATATCAATGAAACAGAAATTAAAGACTAAAGTATTATTATTAAAATCAATACTAAAATGACTGCATTCATGAAAACAGTTTTCCCCTCATTAGTCTGCTGTTAAAGAAGATAACCAATTAAGAAATAAAATATTCTCTCTTCCCACAAATGCCCAACAGTGATGGCTTTTGGACACCTTCACTTCTCTTGTTTAATACAGGGAAGTACATGGGTACATGTACATGCATGCAGCATCTACAGAGACAAGAGAGCTGAGATCTGATTCAAGATGTATTTTCTGCTTCTGGCTTTTTTGTTTGCAAACATGAAGTGAGAAGTGGAAGAGGCAGCTGGGTTATTTAAGGCTGATTAAATTGTTGACTATACAAACACTAAAATTTGTACACTAGATACTTTGTAATTGACAAGGGCAATGAAAAGCTAGGCTGTCTAGAAGCAGCACCCAAAAACTGGAGTACGACAACAAATTGGATGCCTGTCTGAATTCATAAAACAGTTTCTAAAAGACAGATCTGCAGTAATCTGATGTTCCTGTAAGCGTCTGGCTACTCTTCAGAGTTTTGCTGTGAAATACAGCTGCATGAGTCCAGGTAAGTCCTAGGGTTTTAGACTGCAGAGTTCAGGTTCTCATTTACCTATATCTTATTAGAATGGGGAAAATGTACTGAAAGCAGTGGAGACAAACTAAGTTTTCTTACTGATCTGTTCAAAGACAGCTTATAGAATGTAAATTTTGTTTACTGACAAACTTCTGGTACTATTTTACCATTTTCTGAGTTGCAGCTTCTACTCAGAACTCTATTTTATACTAATCATTTTGCAATAGAGTAGTGAGTGCTAGTGTTTAATACTATTAATGGGTAACAGTGCTCACCCTAGCATTTTGTATTGGAATAACTCCACTATCACTTAAAACTATCATCTGAATGACCAAGATTTAAAATTTTCAAAATGGTTTGAGTTATAGTAAGTTATGC
Source organism: Elanus axillaris (assembly GCA_026212715.1). NCBI lineage: Eukaryota > Metazoa > Chordata > Aves > Accipitriformes > Accipitridae > Elanus > Elanus axillaris. Next base: position 3,177,767 of record JANZLQ010000002.1, on the reverse strand, counting down.
CACCAAAGTCTACATTTAGATTTGAAAAGATTTAGGGAACAAATTATGAAATTTGATGGTCTCATTAGTGCGTGTTTTAGACTGCTTGTGATGACTTACTAAAGGAGTGGATACAAAGCTTCTTTTCTATTTGTGCTGTCAAAACTGTGCATAAATATATGGTCCAGTTTTCTTTGCATGATTTTTAAAGCTCTCGTCTGTTCCAGTCATCTACTCTAAAAAAAAAAAAAATCACGTTGCCTTTTACATATATAGTAGGTTGAATTCCTATTTTTTGGGCACAGGAAAAGAAAAAGGTGGAAATACTTTTGACTAAAACACCAACAGAAAGTAGGACCAATCAGTCATTTACCATTTGCTTTAATGAAATACAGTCAGCTCAGCTATGAAGATATGGTATGTGATAATAGCTGAAAGAGAGGTGTTGATAAGGGCTTGGCAAGCCTTATTTCTGAAGCTGATAAAGAGCTGGTTGTTCAACAGATGAAGCAATGTTGGTAAAAAGCCCTTCCACATGATGCAAGAAAGCAGTGAGAAAAAAGGAGATATGAGTAGGAAGGAACGGAAAGTTTCCATCTTCCTTTTCATTGGAATGCACTATCATGTATCTTTTCTTTAGTGCATCCGTATGAAGTAAACTTTGGTTACGTTTATAGGGACAGGACAGGTTTCTTTATATCCTGCCATTTCAATTCCTGCTCCCTCCCCTTGCCGCCATCCCTAAGAAGCAAGATTTTAGTGTTTCAGAGCTTCTAAATACTCTTCTGCATTAGCTTTTATTTTTCCTTTATGAGTCCAGTAGCCTACTGTGCCATCAGCTGACTTCCACTTTACCAGCAGGGAATCTCATTTCCACTCTGTCCTATGCATTTTACAGGGCATCAGTGAACCTAAAAGTACGATGAATATTGTGGGAAATGAATTCGCAAGTGCTGAAAATGAGAAACACAGAAGATCACAAAGACTGCACCATCTGTGCTACTTTGTTGTATTGCACAGAGGGACAACTGCAAATGAAATTCTGCGTAGAATGAAAGCTTGCTAATCCCAAATTGATAGCTTGTTCTTGGCACAACCTTGTTTTCCAAGGAGGCCAGTTTGATCTCCGATTGACCTCATTTTCTTGATCTAGCCTTGTGTCCTGGTTTAAAAGATACCTTGGAATACAGCTTTCACTTTTTAACGATGTGTCAAAGTACAGAATTCTATGCTGCTGTGACTGAATTCGTAATGAGCTAAAAGTTTAATGTACATAGCTTTATTTTGATCTGAGGCATGAAGTTCTGGGAGGGCCTTTAATAACACTACTGCCAAGAAGCTCCACTAGGAAACTGGATTACCAAAAAAACCACCTCAGCACACTGTGACAAACTAAACATAACTAGAAAACAATTGTCAGCTGCAACTAGGAAACTGTCAGCCAAATTCAGCCCAATACTATTTACATCTGCATTGCTCTATCTTATACTTGGGACAGGAACCTTAGCGGAAACCCTAAGGTTTTACTGCTAGAAGAGCTTCTGCTGCCCTGTAGCAGTCAAAGCAATAAATTTTAACTTCTCCTTTAGAGCAGTTTGCACCTTTGCAATTCCTGTTATCCTACCTGAACTACATTGCAACATGTGCCTGTGGCCAGAACACATACACACACTGCAGACCATAACCCTGCTGATTTTTATGTCTGTGTTGTTCCATGTGGACTCTGAATCATGATTTCTAAGTGTCTGTCTATGATATCATACAGTAATTTCCTTGAGAGTTTAGTACTGAAAGTAGAAGGAGTTTACATCACTCACACAGCAATTATCTTGTCTAACTATTATTCATTCTAATTTTTTTTTTTTTAAATAAAAAAGACCGAAGTCATATCACTGTCTTATTCAGTCTCTTATCTGTAAGGATACTAAGAATTGGACTCGTCCAATCCACGTTGTACAAAAAGCTATCATCTTACCATATAAGCATTGAGAACTGTGGAGATACAGCACTCGGAAAGAACTACCTATATAAAAGTCCATAAAGTTATAACATCTAGTGAGATAGCTGACAACTATTCATTAATATATTAACAGTAAATCTAGTAAACCTTACTTCTTTTATGTGTTAGCTGAAGTATAAACTAGACACAAATCAATTGTTTGTTCAGTAAAAGGGCACAAAACTAACACTGACAAGTTCCACTTTTTTCAGTATAGCTTATAAGGCAACACTGATCACTAGAGAGCGGTTTTGAAAGGCTGGTAATGAATGCTAGTGAAAACATAAGACCTTGTATGGGAACATAAAGATACATTAGCCTAGAATTTACATTTAAAATTACATGGCTCTGACATGGGAAACTTCGAAATCTTTCCTAACTAAGAGTGATGATTTAGTAACATCTGCATGCAGATGAACCTAAGGATTTTGTTATTGCAAGTTTCAAAAAAACTGCTGACACTTGTTAAAATAATGCATCTTTTTCTTCCAATATTTCATTAAGCAATGACCATGGTAAAGACTGAGTTGTGTTGATTTTGTTTTAATAATTTTGGAGCTGCAATAAAAGCAGATGAAACCAATGCCTTTTATGGTTCTTGATAGAAGGAAGAGCCTGTATCTTGGGAATCTTACTTTTCACACTGTGCTGCTGCAAGCAGTACACATATTTATAGGACCTATCACTAGTGGGTGTGTTGCAGATTATTGTTATTTTTGTTACATTTTTCAGTGATGTCCAGGGTTACCATTTTTCAAGCCCTCTTACCTTGACTGCGTAATTGTTGAGAGGATCTTTTGCATAAGAAGCTGGGTAGTAAACTGCATCGCCTGCCTCGCAGCACGGCTTATCACTGGTTAGCCTGAAATCTGACCAGCTGTCCACCCCGAATCGCAACTGGTCTTTTTGTCCAGCCATGAACAAGTCTTCACATTTAAGTGCCAGCTTCTTCAGTGAATCGGCATGAAGGCTTCGGATTTTACCTACTACCTCTTCTCGGTTTTCAATTCCTCGATAAAGTGCTTGCCTTTGTGGCTTCTGAACACCTTTGCCTTGCTTAGTCTGCGAGATGCGTCTCCCTGTTAGAGACTCCATACTATTGGAAAACCGGTCCTTAATACTGATAGTGGTTAGGCTGGAAACACTGTTAGTTGCTGAGGTGGTCACCCTTAGTTTTTCTGTAGGCCTGTCCAAGGAATCTCCTGACTCATTGTCCAGGACCTTGAGCTCCAGGCTGACCGAAGAGCAGGCGCTGCTTGCTTCCCAGTTGGTGTCAATATCGTAGGTGGGATTGGCCACAACGCACATGTTGTTCTCCAGAGCCTGCTTCTGGAGATCTCTGGGAGTTGGCTCTGTGTTAGCTCTCAAAATTGTTTTCTTTGGCAGTGGAGGTGGTGTTGGCTGCAAGTTGTTCATTGACTCCTGGTCTACTAGTCCTCCAAAAGCAATGGCATCATCCAAAGCTCCCTTTGGCTGCCTTGGCTGTTTCGGAGGTATCATGGCTGCTCTGGACTGTCCTGTGTAATAAGAAGATAATAGTAATAGAAGATTATAGTACTGTGCATCTGCTGCTCACATTTGCACTCTGCAAAGAAGTTTGAGGCAAAAAAAACCCAGCTGACTAGGACTCCCCCAGTATTTGAAGAAAACCTAAATACATATCTGAAAAGATGAACTAATAAGAAAGCAAAATGACCAAATCAGCATCACATAGATATCGTTACATGCAGGCAGTCTTTATTTGACCTTAGCCTATATATTAAAATCAGATTCAGTGCTAGCAATGCTGGCATTTTGCATCACATGGGCTTAATGACGAAAAGTGCAAGCAAAAAACAAATGTCAGTTTTGGCACTATGGCCAAATTCCAGTTTCAATAATTGTACCTAGCTTCGCGTAATTCCTTCTGCAGTCAATTGACTATAATATTATTCCTTACTTCCTGTTCCAATGTGCTAAAACTATGGATGGATGCTGCTAAGTGGCTTTGTGTACTATTTCTTTGAGAGGTGCATTTCTCTGGCAGGTGAGTTGATCTTTTTTATCCTCATAGTAGTCTGCAAAGCACTTGGGATCGCTTGGATTTTAAATGTGCTGAAGAAGTTGAAAGCATTATTTCAGAATGGAAATAGAAAACTTCAAACACAAATAATGTAATTCAGATACTATGTCGGTCATATCAGGAAGTCAGGATGGCCTAGCAGATTCACAAGGTGAAAACAAGGAAGTTAGGCCTACTTTCACTCAAGTTGGCCAGGGTGTTGCTACTGCTTTCAATGAGAGTTGGATTATATTTTCAGATTACAAACCCAGAAATATTTTTTTAACCTACAATTTAAACCTCACCTGCTGTCCCCCCCCCAACTGTAACTTTATCTAATACATTTTCTTTACTCACTTGCCAAGTGTACCTTTGTTGGCAATATTATGTTCGTAGATAGCCTGACCTAGATTCAATCATGAGATTCCAAACGGCAGGTTACATACACAAAAGCATGGCATTTCCACTGACAGACTGGTTTCAAACATTTGTATGCTTCTAGGGAAGATGAAATTCCTGTCATGTGTTTTGGATGGCTTTTAGAGAGGACAATTATGTTTTATAACTGCCAGAGTCCTTGGAAATGATGAATAAATAAATCACAATAACCTAAGAGAGAATGAAAAAAAATAAGCGGACTATACAAATGACCATCTTGCTGCTCTGGGACAATTAAACAGTTGTTACTCATATCAAAATGAGATTTTTTTCCACTCTTAATTATGAACTGCTATTTTCAGAGAAATTATTTTAGAAGTTTTCTACTACTCCTGTGAGGTTCAATGACCAGCATGGTAAGGTAGGAAGACAATTCTTATAGTTGCAACACAGCAGACATGAAATGGATACTCTGTGTAATTGCAGCTGAGCATCTTTTCTAATAAGGGAACAGCAAGTAAACAGACACTATGACTATTTGGCTATTTATAATATGTGCTGAATCCTTGTCAAGAGAGTACTGAACTGGAATGCTGAACCAAACTTGGGGAGTGGATCTCAGGTTCAGATTTGAATTGCATCACTTTGGTCCCTAATTAATAATAAATGACTTCACAGTCTATGAAAAGAAACAAAAGACAGCTCCCTTTACACATTAAGATATGTTGTTACAGTTTTTATCAATATTACAGAATGTAAGATCTTGGCCAGGATGCACAAAACCCTAGAATGCTGGGTTAGAATGCTGAAAAGGACTTCCTAATTTCAGAAGATCAGAGAGGACTGTATTTTTATATGTATCCACAAACAGAATAGCCTTGGCTCTTGAATTCTTAACAATCATTCTCTCTTCACCCATTCCGAGGAGAGATGACATCGCAAATGAAAGTTGTATCTCTATCTTTTGTTTAAGCTCAAGAAAATCTCTGAAGAACCTTACGGATTTTATGATAAGCCTGGATATCCCAATGTTTAAAAAAAAGAATTTTGAGCAGGAATTTAGCTTTGTACATGCCTGATCGTCAGGGAAGATTGCATAGGACTAGTCCCCTGCATCATCACTTTTTAGCTACTACAGAATAAAAATATTCAAAGGCTAGAAATATTGGAGAACCCCTGCATATCTCTCAAATCACTGTCAAGGTTGCCTCAAAAAATGTAACACTCAGGGCACCTTCTACTGCTCCTTTCTGATCTTGGTATTGCAGTGAGTGCGCTCTACAATAGCAGCTCTTCCTCTCACCATTTGATGTGCTGCAGCATACAACACTGCTGCCAGCTGAGCCATACGGGAACTCTTACCAGGTACTTTCTGCAGAGACGAAGAGTGGCATCATTTAGAGTCAAAAGCAGAACTGATGTCTGCATGCCTGACACACACATCCAGATGCCACAGTCTTTTGCATAATGCAGAGACAAGTTCATTTCTACTTTGTATCCAATTTTCTTACTCATCCAAACATATGTTGTCTTCCACAATTGCTTACTCTTACAAAATCTGTGAGCTATGTACTTCTGCTGGCGACATTCTGTGTTAAAGATCACTTGCCCATTTTCTCATTCTTGTCCTCTTCCCCACTATGCTAAAATAGCCTAACTGCTGGGGTTTTGAGAAAGGCTACTATTTCAGGAGGCAGTTTCCTAATATGCATTGCTTTTGTGACTTGGTAATCCAAGGACTGTACACATGCTAGAGGGAAACAGCAAGAAAACAAATTAGAGCGAGATGCACATCTCAAGCAGTAGCAGCAGAAGCCCTGTCCCAGAAAGGTAAGATTTATAACAGCATTTCTTCCGGATTCTCTTTTTTTCTGTCTGCTTTAATGGCCCTATCCTCCAAAAGCCATTCATACAGAAGAGTATTGTGACTGCAACCAGTGACTTTTGCTAGTTGCTGCTTTTGCATAGCTATTGGAACTGTGACATCAAAACGTAATTGAAGGTTTTCATAAACAGAAGTTGTCTTTGCAGATATCTAGTGGGGGTGGCAGGATCCAGAAAACTGCATGTACAAGTCATTATGTAGTTACTTTTTCAAGTATTCTCAGCTGAGGAACATGAATTTGTAAAAGATGTCATGTTACAGTATAGTTTCTCCCCACAAGAACAAATTTTCCATATTGAAATCTATCCATCTGTGTTATGTGTTTGAAAAGCTTCATATCTGGACTGTTTTTATGCTGAGTTCTTAACGCTGTACGTTTTTTTTCCTGCCCATTGGCCAGTCTTTCCAGCTCAGCTTTCCCCAAGCATGGCGTAATACTGCATGTCCCACATTTTTTAAAATTCATCGTCTAGCAAGAAAAAGATTGTCTTAAATTTTGTCCCTGTCAAAGGCACAAGAATGTTCTTCTGCATAGAAGTACTGGCAGAGCATTTGCTTCCTTCTCCCCTTGCATGCTTAAAACCCATCATTTCCTTACCTATTGCACAGACTCTCCAACATTACAAGGTTCAGCCTGAGCTACACTCTTGGGAAGCAAATGAAAAGGAGGAACAGGCACAATACTAGGCTACCACTTAACAGAGATCTTTGAAGTGGCTTCCAGAGGATAGAGGATGTAACTCTTTATAGACAGCAGCTTTCTAGAGAGCTTTAAGTAATTCTACAGTTCAATAACATTTTCCATTATAGAATCTCACTACACTATTTAAATATTAATTCTTAGATCTTGTATTGGGTCTGGCTGAGATGGAATTAATTCTCCCCATAGCAGCCCTCATAGTGCTGTGTTCTGCATTGGTAGCT
>JANZLQ010000002.1:3134564-3170461 GCA_026212715.1 Elanus axillaris | reverse complement strand
TTTTCTCCCCCCTGTCCAGCTGAGGAGGGGGAGTGATAGAGCGGCTTTGGTGGGCACCTGGCATCCAGCCAGGGTCAGCCCATCACAGATCTCCAGATACTATGCAGAGGTCTGAAACTCTAAACCAGCTCTAAAAAAAAAGCACTTAAATTTTATTTTTCCAGGTAACTGATTTATCATCAGACTTTGCATTGCAACCTGTTTATGTTAGCCCACAAAGCTATCAAATTGGACACATTGAGCTCAGGTTTAATTCAAATTTATATCCCATAAGCATGTTTTTCTTAGAGTAATGACATGCATAATTATTGTTCAGATTTCTTGATAATCTGTGTATCTTTATTTTTGCTTAGACCAGATCAGCAGTATACATTGTCAAGAAATTTCAGAACTGTGAAGGAAAATGCTTCTTTAATTGGGAAAACAACTAATGGTGAATTAAGCAAGCCAAGTGGGTGACATGCTGCATGCTTCTGTCCTTCCTTGGATAGAACTATTCCCACGATGTATATTGCTCTACCATACATAACATATGTTACTTCAATACACCAATGACAGCAAGCTGCTTCTGTGCTTTCTCCAGACTCATTTTACTCTTTACATGGTAATCTATCCTACATTCTCCTTTATTCTTGAAAGTTTATTTCTAATTATATGCCATTACCATCTCTTATCCAAGGATAATGTCACTTGTGGGAAGATGTGAATTAGAAAACAGATCTGAAAACAATACTCTAGTATTCACAGTAGTAACTAGGCTATTGCCATGGTTGTTAACTGTTCTCAGTTTTAGTGACCACTGTAATATTCCTTAACCCTTAATCCCCTAGTGCAGGGATTTAGATGAATGAACTGGGCCCAGAGAGCTAAAATAGCCAAAATTATTCTCACTTCTGCCATTCTCCAACTTGTCATATCAGTTTGACAGAAATTCCATGTTTTGCATTGCCCAGAACAGCAAAAATTAATAATCATGCATGTACAACATGGGTAACCAATCTTCCAAGACCAAATCTATCAAAACTCCAGCAGAGCTAAAATCAAAACTGTGGACTCTCTATAGTGGAGACAAACAAGAAAGGAATTCTGAGTGGCTTTTATGTGTCTGCAGGAAACCCCCTGTAAGATAGGGCTGGGCTGACCACACCACTGAATCTTGGAGCAGTCCAACAGTGTTGGCTTTGGCAGCCTCTGCTGACCTGTTTCTCCCCACAGCCACGAATGGAGTCAGATGTGCCAGTAATTCTCATGTCAGTACATCCCCATTTCGTGTTACAAAGTCCAGTTATAAAGGCTGATTAATCACCGAGTAAAATCCAGAGGTTGGCCACCTCCACTGTACAAACTCCCCTTCTCTACCCTTGTCCTAGTACTTTCCCCCCACTCTGGTACTTGGATATCCATCATCCTTTGCAATCTGCATTTTTATTACAATATGGAACCTGGAAAAGATTTCTCTGATCAATTATACTGGTCTTAAACACCAATACAAAATACATCACTTCTTAATAAACTTTTACCCTGACTGATAAAAAATAATCAAACCATGAAAAACCCACAAATGTGTAAAAGTATTTTCCAGCTACTGCAGAAGCAACCAGCATGTTTCACATGCCCCAATTCCAACAAACGCAGTACATGTACAACGCTATTCTGTAAGATTATTTAGTACACAGGTTTACGTGATTGTAAATCCTATATTATACTTGGTTGTTCACACATTTATCGTTAATTTAATCTTACCAGAATGATAATATATATAACAGAAAGGAAAGCAAACATTTGTTAAGTAACTTTCATGATGCACCTCCACTTCCTCACCAATAGTTTGAGACTGAGCACAGAACTATAGTAAGATGGGCTGCAGGTATTAAATAAATAAAAACTTCAGGTGCAACAACTTGTCTGCCTTCATGACTTGTCAGGTCTTGCTACCTGTCCTCCATTACACCACGTTAAAGATATTACCTGTACTAATTATATATTATAAAAAAATGCATCAGACTCATACTATAATCACTGTCTGTCACTGAACTGTCACTTTCAGTCAACAATGATTTCATTAACTTATTTATAGCCTGGCTAAAGCACACTGCCCTGGTCTAATGTACTGACTGAGGCAATACTCCGTGGCAGATGTTGTGATTTGGGATTTTTTCCAGTGTCAGCAATCCTAAAACCTAGAAACTTAGCCTCCTTTTTTCACTTTTTTTGGGCGGTTTAAGGAGAAAAATAGCTGATAATAAAATAACCTATTATTTTTTAAATGATAGAAATACTATCCTGAGTATACTAAGAATCCCTTAATCTGTTTACAGTGATGCAAATTCAATCAAGTCAATTTCCCCAAAAAATTCAAAGATAGAAAAATTTAAAGATTTGTAAAGGAAAGGATTTTAATCAACTAGTCTATTGTCTTCCTTATCATAAGCTACAGGGCTTACCTGAATTAACTTCTGTTAGAATAAGGGCACACCTTAAAAAAGAAACATCCAGGCCCTACCTTACACATTTGAGCATTTGTTTCTGCATCTAGATTCAATTGATGGCCAATGGATTTTGTTAAATCTGTTGATTGTTGATATCTTATCACAGTTCTGCTCACCACATGAGCATCCACACCATCAAGCCAGACTCTGTTTCTTTGATAAGCTAACGAGACTCAGCTTCTTGAATTAGTCACTATAAAGTGCCTGTCACAATACTAGGCATTTTCAAAGCTTTTCTTTAGCGCCTGTAAATTTTTTTTTTAAGCATTCTTCTTAAACTGTGGTCACCAAGGCTTGTCTATGGCCATGGCAGTTGCAGGGTAAAAATGAGACATATGTAACCTCTCTACTCCTACTTAAGTTTCCTCCTGTTTATATACCCAGGAAACACAGGGCTCTTTTGGCCTATCATCATGGTGGGACCTCAGGTTTCCTAAAAGCCCCAAGTCTTCTATGCTGTAGAATCCTCTATCTTGTAGGGCTTGCCTGCATATTTTTTTTTTTATTCCTAGATGTATGATTTTACGTATTAGATGAACTAACAAATACAGTCCATATTTTATAAACAAGCTATTCTCAAATTTTGCATCCGCAGTTTGGTTCCTGACAAATACTTGCTAGCACGCTTGCAGTTTTTCTGGGCAGGGACTGTAAAGTGATGATGGGACAACTCCTGTGGGAGCAGGGGAAGGCCAAAACCAAATATATTTAGGACAGTATCTGATATAAACTACTAGCTGACTGCAGATGGAAATTCACCAAAGCTTGCCATGACTTCTGTTCATAAAATTTCATGTGACATGTCACAACTGAAGATTAGACATTTATCAAAGTAAGGACATAGTATTATCTGCTTTTTAATAAAAAACATAGAATATGTATTAGATTAGTGGTTAAAAAGTGAGTATTTTGCATTATGCTGCTAATTATGAAGTTCACATGACCTATTTTACAAACTACAAACTGTAGTATGTAGCTATAAAAAGGTAACTGTAGATACAAGTGCAGTTGAAGCAGGAATCAAATGTGATGTAACTTTAATTATATTATATATTCTTATATTATCCTTTATTTCATTTACACACATCAGTATTTGTTGATTCTACAAAATATATGACTTTGCTGCTTAGGTGATGTAAGACGTGAAAACAAGTAGGAATTATTCTGTATCCCTACCTAGTAATCTCTTGATAGCTATCTGAATTAGAAAGTGAGGTTGCTCAAATAAACCAGAATAAAGTTGGAACGGCAGCCAGAAAACTCAGTGCCATTTAGGGTAGCATTGCTTTTAACAACAAGCAGTAAGCTTGCCAAGCCACACCAAGTCAAGCCTAAAAGTTAATTTAACTCTTTCATACCTAAAATTTGGTGACGGCAAATCTGAAAGTGACCCAAGAATGAGGAGAAGATTTTGAATAAAATGCTAAGGGCTTCAGTTTTACACGGTTTTACAAAGGAGATTTCACATACAGGAACAACATTGACAAAAACAAGGACTGATGGAAGCATTCAAAGAATCACAGAAGCATTTAGGTTGGAAGGGACCTCCTGAGATGGTCAAGTCCAACCTTCCCTGCTTAGGCAGGGTCGGCTGGGGCAGGTTGTGCAGGACCGTGTCCAGTTGGGTTTTGTGATCTCCACAGATGGAGACTCTACAACTTCTCTGGGCAACCTGTTCCAGTGTTTAATGGCATTTTATTACATTTCCATGAATTTACTACTCCCAGTCTGTGAGAAGCTGTGGGAAGGACAGAGGTCTATGGACAGAAGCACATCTAACTCTGTATGATGAAGCAGTTGCCATCAGGTGTAACATCTTGCGTAAGAAAATTGAGCTAAACTGAGTAAATGTTTAAACAGAAGATTCACAGTATCATTACTTTGCCTATGAAATAGAAGTAATCCCTTGACTGTATGAGCACTCTGGCTAAAAAATAGCAATCTCACCATGAGGAATAAGTGATATTTCATACACTAAATTACACCTTAGCTTGATCCTTTTATGTCAGTCTGGTTAGCAATGTGGGCTAACCATGCTGTAGATAGTTTTGATGTAGCTAGATCTACTGCCTGGATTCTATCTGTAATGTAGCTATATCCTAAATACAGAAAATATATAGATACAGATATATATGTGTATCTCAATGAATTGAAAAAAAAAATCATTAGAATTTCAAATAATTCCACCATAAAAATATAAATTTTAGTTTTCCTCCTTGAAGTTACAATTTCTTGGTAGATGTTAGTATCACTCTTGGGCAGGATATTTTTCCTCTTTGTGCTTTATAAACAATACCTAATTAGTGTTTCATTAGCAGAACACACTAAGAAGTTCACCGCTAATTCACATTTAAGCAAAAAAATGCAACAATATCACTAAATGTCTAAGGAATGTATGCACCTGAGGGTTTAAAATTTAGTTCTTGATCCCTCAAACCTGTGTGGACATGCCAAATCCTTGTAGTTGTGATCCATCTCAATGCAGTCAGTTTACTCTTGTCCAAATGCTTAAGAAATTGGTATGCTTACAGGATTGGAGTGTTACTGAAAAACATATATTCATATATTCATGAACAGAAATAAGGGAGAGATTTTTATTCTTTTAGAAAATTTGGCTGTAGGTATTCCTAAATTCACAGTACTTCAAATCAAAATGCTTTAGAAACCTAGGCTGATAATATTGATACTGTATATCGTGAGATGCTTATTTGTCTGGCTCACTTATCTTCCAGAGAAGCCTTGCATACATGCATCTCTCTAATACGAGTCAGGAATTCAGTGACAGTTGAATGGACTGTCCAGTACCTTCAGGATATTCATATCTTAAACTCTTCTGAAGGAGCAAAAGTAAACTCTCAGACTAGGATAAGAAAGGTTTTAGTCAACGAAAGATGACTACAAATATTTTAGCAGTTATCGATGCTCTAAAATATAAAGTCCTATCTTTTGTTTGGAAGTTTGGAAAAATATTGAAATATACTTATTGTTTCTAAAAGAATTAGGTAGTTTGCTCTGTATTTTAAACCTCTCTGATAAAAGTTCCTCCAATAGATAAAACAATGTGTCTTTTAAAGGTATTCGAGATGTTTATCATTAAGGGAAAGTAAAAGACAGTTTTAAAATCACAGGAAAGAAAACCTTCGAGTTTGTTGAATCTTCACTTTCTTGGTTGTGTATCTCAGAATGAGAGAACATAATTTTATTCTCTATAAATTAATATTAAAAAGTTTGTCTTTCAAAATAACCTTATGAAAGTGTATGGAGCTGTTCAGAAGATAAGGTTCTTCACAGCCTGGAAAGGTATTAAAAATCTGGTCTAATTTAAATTTTCTTCTATGAGAATACACTTACCTAAATTGCTGTATGTAGCACTGCAAGGATTTAAGTCAGGCGAATTTGAAACTTCTTCCTTTTCTTCCTCCTCCTGTGGGACACGGACAGATGATACTGGTATGACTGAGGCACTGCCGCCATTGTCCTGCTTCACAAACACGGCTCTAGGAACACGAGGGGACAAATCCTCTAGTGTTGTGTCATCGGGCACTTGACTGAAACAAACAAAGCAAAATCACCAGGAGACCAAAGCTGGGTACAAGATCCTACTGGCAAAATTCCAAATTAGCCATTAACTATCTTCAGGAAAGGGAATGAACTGGTAAGGAAATAAGGTCCTTTCTCCCTCCCTTTTTTAAGTGCAACTTTCTACAATATTTATTTTCCTTAGGAAGAAACAACTTTTGACTGAAATAGTGACATGTAGTAGTTCATGCCTTTCATACAAAAGGGATAATAAAATGTTTTACAGCTGACTACAATCAACATATGTACACCTATATATGCAGGTGTGATTCTGTATAACGTGTAGGACTCATAGGACAGCAGCACAGTATAAGGTACTTTTTACCAATCAGAACAATTTTGCTTTAATCACAGATACCAAGGTATAGCAAAAAGGGCTGTGAAGTCTTAATAAATGCATAAAACTTTAATGATACATTTTCATCTACTGGTAGGATTTTGGGAACAGACACTTTGGGAAACAAACTAGTAGCTTATCTAAGCCAGTACTTTATTCCCATGTAAAATTCTCCAGGATTAAAATCCACCTGCATTAGGCCAATTGCAAAAGGCCATGAAGACATTCCTCTGTGCTTGCTCTTAGCTATGAAGCTTTAATCAAACTGTAATGGCTTATAGCACAAAACTGAAAATCACAGATTCAGTCTTTTTCCACAGATATGTTTATTGCAGTATGATTTAAAAATTATACCACTTTTATATATACATATATATATAAATAATGTTCAGGTTTATTAAAAAAAACCCAATCCTATTGAAAGCACAGCAGCAATTACAGATAATATGCCACAAAAAATGACAGAGCAAAAATATTTCTGTGTCTTTATGCTCTCTTACTCACAGAAACAAACACTCATTATAGGCCAAATCTCAAAAGCATATGTTCTATTCACTAGTTCTTATTATTCCAGCCTGATCAAATAGAACAGCAAGAATTTTAAGTACTTGTGACTTCCCTAAGGGATAGGACTAACACACTTCCTTCAAAAGATGATCACCATATCACATAGCTGTACAGACATTTAATTTTTGTAGTAAAGATTTAAAACTTAATGTAACTTCTGGTGGACAGAAACAAAACTTATGCATTTTTAAATAGGCAGAGCAGCTGAGTTTCTGTAATACAAATCCTTATAGTGGAAAGAGAGATTATATCCTCAAAGAGTTAACATAAATTATAGGCATATGTCTCTCTGTGCCAAAGCCAAAGTACCAAAAATCTCAATACACAATCTGCTAGCAATCCCAGTCTACAAAGATTAAAACATGCCAGTACTTCCCGTAATGAAAGACCCCATATAAGGTGCAGCGCGCACATGCTGTTTCTACTCAGACTCATGGATTTTAACTGCAGGCTGATACAAACAAAATTCATTAGAACTTGTTAGTAAAAGAGAAAAAATAGCGTAAGTTCAAAAAGATGTAATCTTTAATCAGCAAAAAATTTTTTGTTCATTTTTAGTACCATGCATAGGAATGGCGTGAAGAACATTCCATGTGCCATAAATATATCCACATTAAAGAGTTAACCTAATATAATTTCAGAGTAAAGCAGACATAAAATTAAAGCAGTAACAAGGCTCTCAAGATGATGAGAAATTAAACTAAAGACTTGTAGTTGCTGTAAATCATATACATACCTGCATTCCTCAATAAGAATGTTTTCTTTAAGAAGAAATAGGTTCTAATAGCTTTACAGTTCTGTCATTGCCACAAACTAGGAATTATCATATCTCAAAGTAATTTTTTAGTATCGAATGGTGAGGTACAGAACAGACTCATTCTCCAAACCAGACACATGCAAGCACATACACTTAACCTAAGCTCAGAAGCATTTTGCCAAAGTAAACCAACAGCTAGAAAGGAAGAAAGAAAAAAATACCAACTCACCCACTGTACTCACTCACACAATTCCCCATTAAAGGAAATTCTTTCAGGGCCTTCTTGAGTCTTTTAATCATGTCTTGAAACTCTGGCGAGCCATTGATTCCACAGTGTTCTGATGTGCTACAAGTTGTGCAAGCTGTAAGCAACAGGGCTGAACTCTGCACAGAGTGATACACCTACTGCACCTTAATGTTTACCTTAGGGGGTTGGTCCCAGGGACTTGCCAAAGTGCCTCAGGAAACCAGTTAGTTACAGCCCTGCCTTCTTAACTCTTCCACTGCCTTCGTGGATGAAAAATAGTTCACAGTCTACTACATCACTGTTTTGGTATGACAACTATGGTCTTGGTCATGTTAATTACTTCAGGAAAAGCAGGTTCAAATTTCAAAAAGAGTTTTAGGAACTTAGACTAACCTACTGTTAAAAGTAAGTGAATATCTCAAATCTGTATTCCAACCAGTTTTAGTGTCTGAATCAAATACTTTTAAATCACAGCAATTAGATGTCAGGCCATGAAATCTGTGGGGAAATGCTTCCCTGTATCTTAACAGTAAAGACAGAGAGATCAAGCATACATATGCAGTGCAGTGACTCAACGAGCAAAAAGCCAACCCGACAGAACACAGAAGGAACAAAAGGCGAAAACACCCTCTCTCAGTAAGCTACAAGAACCAAATTCCCAGTTGCTTTTGCTTCATGAAATAGTCTAAACAGTTAAAACTAGTAGTTTTCAAGAAAAGTAGAGCAACTGATAAATAAGCACATCTGGGAGATTAGAACCATCAAAGCCTGATAACTTTGTATCTGCTTGTTAATAGCAAGTGATACTTAAAGCTATCTCCTTATTTGGGATATTTATAGATGTTTTGCCAGGATGGATTCTTTGATGCCTTGCATAAAAGCACATATTTAGCTTTTACCATAGTGGGCACAGCCTCCTCTGTCCAAGCCTTCTTCTCTTCCCTTTTTTATTTCAAAACCAAACTTCATAGGAAATGAACTACCTTAGAGAACTCTGCTCCTCGGGCACATGTGGCCAAAACTAAACAACTATTCACTTAATGGAGGGAGCAGCCCTCTGCACACAGAGAACACATTTGTTTTCCTAAGAAGCTGAGATGATGTATACCAAAAAAAATTTCCAGAAAAATGACTGTCCTTCAGATAACAACCCACTGAATTCAAATACTTGTCCTTCACATGTCCACAAGCTCAAAATTGTTTTAGAAGTGCTTTTTTCTGCAGACACCAATGTCCCTAACTCCTTCTTTCAGGCTCTCCTCCGTCACAATTTTTGGAGGATAGCCAAAAGATGATGTGGTCTTACTTGCCTCAGTCTTTTGGGAATAGTAAGAATCCAGAAAGCAACCTGTGTAGTGTATTAATTTTTTGTATGGACAGTGGAATCACAGCTATTGTGTGACATGTATTTTCCTCCAATCAGAGCATGCCTTCTCAATTACAGTGATTAATAAACAGCAATGAATATGAGGGAGATAAAGTGGAATACTTATAAGAAGTGATTCTGAGAGTGCATTCCTGGATTAGGGTCAGATCTAGACATCAAGCTGAGTGAGTACAGTTCTGTGTAAGACAGCACATAAATCCAAGTGGCAGAAACACAGAGAAAAGCTGATGTGGCCTTCGACCCAGCTGAGACTCTGCTCTCCTCCCTGAGTGGACATCAGCAAAGCAGTGATCAATGGTGGTTGTACAGTTTGAGATGAGAGAGCCTGAGAAGGAAGATGACTTAGTTTTATACACACACACACACACACAAATCTGTTTAACTTGTAGATATATTTCGTTTCAGAGACCCCTCTGAGATCCCCTCAGGCCCTACACTTTTAAGCTAATATAAAGCCTAAACTGACTGAATAATGCTTGAGGAAAAATGCAGAGAGGTTAATGGCTTGAGGGCGGTCAAAGGCCACCTTACACAGGAAGTTCCACTCAGAACACAGACCACTTTATTTCTGCAAAACACTGAGCAAAGATGATCTAAGCCCAGGTTTCAATCAGAGTACATTATGGGTACAGAAAACCCATTCCAGTGGCTCATGCAGTTCAGGTCTTTATCACTGCCATTAGCCAGAAATAGTCACTTAAGAGGAAAGCGAAAGAAACTTGTCAGGTGACAACCTGAAATAACTAAGCCATAAAGTTTATTCCTAATTCTTATTGTTTAGAAGTTGGCTTAGTCCTGAAGCATAAGAATTTATATATATATATTTTTAAATCTTGTATAATGCGGTGTTTGCATGGATAAACAGAATAACATTTGATAATCCAGTAAAGACATCCTGCTAAGCTCTTTAGTGTCAGTGAAACTTAATGGCAATGAGTTCCACAGATTAACTGTGCATTATAAAAAAAGATGTTTTTCTTTATCCATTTTAAGTTCTCAGTCTTTCCATTTTACAGACAGTATTAGAGGAGTTAAGAACAATAATACATGATTTACCATTTCTTAATCTAAATTTATAAAGTAATAAATGGTAAAATTCCTTCTACGTGATTCTTTAACAGTCCTTGGTGTTTACAAATCTTCACATAAAATGTTACCAAACATCTTGCTTAATGAACATGCATAATTTCTAATTCTGTTAGCATAGAGATGTTCTAGAGAAAAATCTCACATAAGTTTTTCACTGATGAAACAGAGTAAGATAGATGGTTAATGCTCTTAAAAGCACTGTTGAGCACTGCTGAGTAAGGTAAATAAACCTCGCTGAGATCTAGAAAAAAGCAAATCAAGATAGATCTGGGGAGAAGGAGGAGTTGATAGTTCCACCTGAACTTTTCAGTTGTTAATGTCTCCCATTTCAGTAGACTTGCTCAAGCAAGAATTTTCTTTTTAGCTTAACATCCTTGAATTCTCCTCACCAAGCTACACATTAAAGGTTTTGGAGTCAGGTGAGAACCTTACCTTAAGATTTACACAAGAGGTCCTCTAAACTGGGAAGGACTTTGTTCTAACAGAGCCCTACTGTGATTTAAAATATTTCATTCTCTTCTCAAGTCATTTCTGAAGCAGCTGTGGAATCTGCAGGATTGGATCAAAGACTGAGAAAGTGGAATGTGGCAGTGGTGGTTATTCCTGCCTTTCTCTGGATATGATCCTGATTTTAATATATGACTACATTTTTGAAGAACAATGATTCCAGTTGCTTTTACCAAGTAATCTGTTGCAACATTCATATTCCCCTAGATACACAGAGCACTCAGAGTAATTTCATGGCTCCTGTCCCACTGAATTAAGAGACCCTACATGTAAGCTCCATTTCCTATGCTGTTCAGGTTCTCAAGGTCCAGGCCACAGATGATGTGCACTGTGGCACACCCACAGCCCCAGTCACGTGTATTTTTTTCCTTAAATAACAGCGCCGTAACAGAAATTACTAAAAAACCCACTGAAGAGATAATACATTTGGGGCCTTTTAAGTCTTGGGGCTCTAAATCAGCTCACTGGAACTGTCTTTCTCCATTGCCTGTATATCGAAATTCAATGCCTAACTCAGATTCTTGAAATCACATTTGGCTTACTGTAATTTAAAGCAAACAGTGTGAACAGTCATCAGCAAGCTCAAGACAATCAGCACAACAGAAAGCATTTGAGGATCACTCACGCTACTGAAATGCTTCCATGGCAGGCAGGAACTGTGCAAGTTTTTGGCCAGTTTTCTAAAGGATTATCACCTGTCACTGACATTTATTTTAATTTCAGGAGCAGTAATCTGGCTGGAAGTTAGTCAAGGTGAACTATTTGTACTATGAGTGCGGCACCAGGGTAAGATTTGAAGAATAACAAGACATTTCTAAAAGCTTTGATATCCATGTCCTCTGATAAGTATTGAACCCATGAAAGTGTCCAGTGAAATGCCCAGGCACTATTTTAACAACAACAAAAAAGCCTTAAAAGAATGCAAATTGCTGATGTAGTGTGTAACTGCAATGGAGAAGCACGCTTTTTAAGAAAAACATTCAAACCAAATCTTTAAAATACATATAAACATTTTGCCCCTTTTGGAAGGAAGATACAACAACAGGATAGTGATCTTCTGTAGCTATGAACAATAGAACTTGTACAAGTGCAAATCCTTTTGACAAAGTTAATGTCATTTGGGATTACCAATGTAATTCCTAAACTTTAGCTATGAAGAAGTGCTTTCTTACCTAAATGAGAATGGAATGAATATACAGACCTCACTACTTGAAGGAAGTATTTCAGTAAACATACAGTTTTATCTTTAGTTCATCCAAGTCTGACCTAAAGATGCTATAAAGGAAAGTTATGGCTGACTTGTAGCTATGAAAGGAAACTATTCAGTTTAATACATTAACTGAAATTGAAATGGCTGTGCACAAATCAGTTGCACCTTGATTTACAAAGGCACTGCCATCTAAAAGAGTGCAGAATGAAGTTTTAGTTCAGCTCTGATGTGGTTTATGGAGATACGAAAGGAAGAATCAGAATGTGGTGCTACAGTTTTCTTTTAGGAAACATCTCAGTCTAAAAAGCTGGTACTGGGTATAAGCACTGATCTCTCAATGAAGGAGAAGAGAAACCTTTATCTTGTGAAACTCCAATAGCAACAGTCTGATCCACTAGATAACGAAGCCTTTGAAGAGTCTTTTTTTTTAAACTTCTGTTTAAAAACTGTGCTGTACCACCTTCATCAATTACAGTGACTTAGGCCAGAAATACCATCATGTTATCATTTTTAGAGGTCAGTTTTAGGTTTTGCCTGAGAACAACTGCTGCATCGTAAACTACAGGTGTTCTAAGAACACCTGATTTTCGTTGCAGTCAATGATAAAGGTGATGTGACTGCTGATTTTTAGCAAAAATTTATCTACAAATTTTTGGTAAATTTAATACGTTAGTATTTGCTAGCTCCTTTTGAATGACCATATGTGCATCCTGGCATCAAAAAGAAACAATCACATGGATAAAACAAAACTAAGTTCTTTTGCATAACAGAGAGATAATTTTCAGCTTTCCACAGAAAGTATTTTGCAAGTGCCATTAAAAGGGAAAAACTGACCTTTCTAGTGATAACTTTAAATACCTTCAGCCTTGTTTTGTTGTTATGGTATCAATCTTTAGCAGTTTTGTAATCCACTGCAAAGTAAGGAAATATTGTATCTTCATTTAATCTGCTTTCAAGGACCCCCGCAGTAACCTGACATTTTTAAAGCTTATCTTATTTTCCAGGTCATCAGTGTGGTTTTTCAGTGAGCTTACTGTTGTTGGCATTTTGAGTTAGAAAGTGTCACATTCATTGATTGCCATCTTCATGTCTTCTGTTTTCCTCTAAGCCTCTACAAGCTTAACTGAAGATTTTAAACATCTTTTCCGTGCACATATTTTAGCCTGAATTAACACTAAACTCTTACTAATACATAGAGAGTTAACACAAAACAAGTATAGCATCTCATCTGTTACGTATCCTGCTTCTGCAAAAATGGAAGTTGACAATCCTGATTCTCACCTACTGGGATATTAAAAACAAAAGCCAAAATCCTTAAATAAAAAAAACTTCATTTTTTGGCACTATAAGGTTTCATTTGGTCTCTTTAACAATATTAAAAATTAAGTAAAAAACCCAAATAGGCATCAAATTGCATTAAGGTAACTGAATATGATAACTGAAGGATAAAGATATCCACTGTCCAGTGTTCCCACAACATATTTCTCAGCACCTCAGTGTATTTTCTTTGAAATTTGTAGAAACCATAGAACAAGGTTGTTAGAAAGAAGAAATTCCAATTCTAACATTTGGAAAATTCCAGTTTTCACCAGGGAAAATTGTGAAATTTTCAGCAATATCATCATGACTTGCAGAAAAATACAGAGTAAATGTACTTTTTGGAATAAGTGGATGAGACAGGGCAGAATGACCAATTGCCTTCAATAGTAAGGGCAGAAAGTATTCCAGTAATACGGCAAAAATATAAAACATTGTAACAGCACCATCTCTGAGGCAGTCTAAGAGCAAGTGCCAACTATGACCACAGCCATTAACCTGTTATTGCACTTTTACCACAGAGATAAGCAGCTGCTCCTTCCTGACTCGTCCCTTTGTCACATCAGCATATTGATCTGGCTGAAAAATAACTGCAAAGCTATTTTTCACTTGGATCACTTCCCCAGTCTGGTTTACCACAGATGACCACACGAACTGTCTTGCCAGCACAGTGGGGCACTGAGGAGGCAGGAGCAAGTGAATCTACTGATGGCAATGTATTTGGTAATGCTGCTAAAAAAAAAATATTGGTACAACCTCATTTTCTCTAGGTTCCCCTGGAGATAATAGAAAAATGGGTTCCTCTAAGGCTGGTTGAGAGCACAAACTTCTCCAGTTCTTTAACTTGCTCTCTAAAGCTGCCTACTTCTTCCCATTTAATTTAGGGTAAGTCTAGAGAGACTAGGCTCCTATCAAGGGTTGTTCTAGCCCTGGGTACATTCCCTACTGTCTTCAGCCTTAAACTATTATGCACTGTAAATACAGGGAAATCCCCTTTTTCCATCGCCCACACCCCTGTATTATTGTGGTACTGTACATCTTGCAGAAATGCTGAATGCTTACAGTTCCTACTGACTTTAATAGTTTGTGAAAATGCTTAATGTTTCTGAAACTGACATCCACAATTTGTATTAGTTTTTTTTTAAACTCTACTTGTTATGTTCAGGCACTCTTTTTTTTTGTTTTGTTTTTAAGTAAAATTCTTGACCCTAAGCTTGCAGTTCATCCAAGTCTGCAGAAACAGACAATGCACTAAGGTTTTGGAGACCATCCTATCTTGTATTTGGGGCAATTACTTCAAATGAAAATCTACAGAAACTGGCTTTACATCATACTATAATAAACCCTATCACCACTCTACATTTCAAAACCCAAAGCTGTCCACAACTGACAAAAGGCAAACAGTCTGAAAAGTAGTCCTGATCTTCATGATAATGCTATATCAGTGTCCCCAGATGTGATATAAAAATGATTTAATTACACTTGGTGCAAATGGTCACTCTTGGTTAGTTTAAGGCATAGTTATTTTACTTTAAGACAAGCAGCAATCAGTTTATGGTAAACTCAAACTATGCTCACACAGAGCTATCAGTTTAAGTCAACTTTTAAACCATTTTAACTAAAAATCATTGCAAGTTTCCTGTGTAGACAATGGGGAAAGAAAAAGAAAGAATACTGCCATGATACATTTTCTGAGGCTCACTTTTAAAATTTTTAATTTCTTAACCACTAGGTTATTCTAATGAATTAAATAATGCAAGTCTGAAGCTATTCTGGAATTGGTTTGTATAATATTGGAAGACATATTCTAATACATCCACAGCTGTGGTCTGTACCCAGTGAAATGCATATAATGACCACCTGACTGACTGCAGCAAATGTCTCCATCCCTCTTACCTTATGCACTGTCATGAGCTATAGGAACTCAGTGGTATGTTGAAAACAATGCATATCTGGAAGTAAACATGGTTCTTTGTGTTCAGAGACAATCAGGAAAGCATGTGTACCCCTTAATAAGGGAACAAACAGACCTTTAGACCAAGAGACAGACCTAAAACATTCAATTACCATGAACTTACAGGAGTGAAGTTAAGTATCTACTGGCCAAATACTTTCACAGAAATTGAAACAATGAATCATTTTAGTAAACTCTGATTTAAAAAAAAATTAAAAATGAAATCACTGAATAAAATTGTCAGGTAGAAATGGAACGACCATCTCTACTGAATCCAATACTGTTAGGGGGCAAAGTATATTCATCACTAAAGGCCTTGCAAAATGGAGACAGATTATTTTATAATCTAATTCTATTATTACTTTTTTACATGGTTTATTTTGGGAGTGCTGCAGTGACATTGCAGTGTAGCATCAGGTTAATTAGCATCTCTTGTATTCTTGGGTATGTGAGATGAAGTTAGCAGACCACCTTTTATGAGTCACAGATCTTTTAATTTCTATTATACTTTTCTATAGTTGCCTTCTATTTTTGCAGAGAAATTCTTTAGTTTCCTCTAACATAAGAACACTTTCTTAAACTAGACATTCAGGAAAATGTATCTGATTCAATGTGACATGGCTATTGTGACATATTAGTGAACCTGCAATACAAACTCCAAAAACCAGGTACTGTTTCTAGTAATTTTTTTTAATCTTTTCTGATATCCAGTATAACACAAAGATTTTAAAAATACGCTTTACGTTACCTAAAATAAATACACTTTGAAAAAATTACACTTAATGTAATAAAACTACTTAATTTCTCCCCTTTTCAGCAGTATATACAGGACAGTTCACAACTGAATAAGTGACTAAAAAAGATGAGCAGATTACCTGGGGATTTTCTTGGGTATCTGAGGTGGTGACGAATGGCTTGCTATTTTCTGTTCAGAGCTCTCTGGAGACTTTTCCTGCGTTTCTCCTTTGTCTTTTGCTAGTGCATCTGTAATAGCAAACTCTGCTCCACTCTTGTTTTGATGATCAGCCTTTGGTTCAGCTTGTGCCGGTTCACATCTATACATGAAAACTATTGATGGCTTCTCACTCGAGTCTGATTTTGCCTCACTGAACCAGTGATGACGTTGAACTGGAGGAGGGGGGAGCATATGTATAACAGTTCCATCAAGACCCACTAATTTTCCTTTGTCTCTTTCTTTCTCTTTGTCTTCCTCATCGTCAGTTTTCCTGCGGCGGAAGAAGCTCTTAAATGATATCCAGCGTTTGGGTTTCGCATCAGCAGCTCGCCGACCTTCTGAATGAAGGATTGACTCAGCCTCTGTTGACCTGGTGGGACTGTTTGGTTTGGTCCAATTGCTGAAATGTCTTTGCAACAAGTTACTTGCATGATAGGGTGAAGAAGTAGACCGTGGAGGAGGAAAGGGCGGTGCTTGCTCTGTTTTGGGACTTGTGGTATTTGGGGTGGCTCTCACTAGCTTTGGAGAGTGAGTGGCAACTGGCTGTGAAAGTGAATCTTTCTGCATTTTAATGGTAGTGTTTTCCACTGTCTTGGATGACTCTATTTCAGACTGTGACGTAAACAGAGATTTGGGTCGTACCAGGGTGTTTTTAGTAGCATCTGCATCAGGGGGTAAGGAATACAGTTCTTCTACACTGCAAGACTTGGGTCCAGACTGAGGCGTTTCTGGAGGAGACTGTGGAGGCTGGATAGAAGCCACAATCTGTGAAAGCACCGTGCTTGCATTCTCTCTACCACTGCTGCTGCCAACAGAAGCCTCTGGTGTTATGTCTATTTTTGCTGCAGGCTCTTGTGTTGTCTTTTGAACTCTTGATGGGGAGCTGTGGTCAGAACTATGACTTCTCTGTGGTGATATCTGACTTTTACTGAGACAGCTATTAAACTCTTGGACCTTTTGAGCCACAGAACCCAGCCTGCATTCAGAGCTATTAGTCACTCCCTTTGCTTGGGAAAATTCAGTGGGTTTACTTCCTATGGCTTCAGTCATTTTGTTTTCTGTTTCTATTTCTTCATATGTGTGGCTTATTACACTAGTAGTTTTATCTTTGATGGATAGCTCTCCGCTGGTGCCTAGAAAACTTTTATAGATAGCCAGGTTATCATACGCATTTGGATTGATTACAATGGGAACTTTAATAGCATTTTTTGAACTCTTAGCATAAGTGGGCTCATCATGAATGATAATAGGAAAAGGTGGCATGCCAGCATTATTGTAGCTGTTAAATTTTATCTCAGATAAATTGGGAGACTTAACCGGGATAGTTTTTGATGAAATATTTGTAGCTGTAGGTGAAGTAGGGGCTGACTTGTGACTTGTCTTCCTGGGAGGAACAGAAGGTCCTGAGCTGTTAGCAATTAACTCCACCTTAGGTATCTTCTGTCTCGGACTAGTACTAGAAGTCCACACCTCTTGATATCTGATTGCACTGGATTTTTTCAGATTAGTATTTACTCGTACAGGTGATGCTGCAGAGGATGTAATAGGTGTGCCTGGAGTTACTGGTGAGCTTGGGTTAGATGATGTACTTTTGGTTTCTGAGGTTTCAGTCTGATTCTCCTTACATTCATTGGTCATGGCAGCTGATACATCTACTATGGTATAAGGCTTGCAAACTGGTTGTTCCATATTCACCACCCTGTAAGGTTTAGCCTGCTCTTCCACAGGCACCAAGTTTATAGTTACAGCTTGACCAGAAATATCTGAAGAACTTTTATTCTCTTGCTTATCAGTCTGCACAGCAATTTTGCCATCCTTCTCTTCCAGTCGAAGCGCAAGGACTGCCTTGTGAGTTTCTAGATTTTTTGGAACATTTCTGGGAGCTTTTGACACATCCTGCACTTGTTGATTATCACAAAGACTTTCATATTCTGGTTCAATCAATTTGAGGTCCTGAGGAGTACTAGGAGATAACCCTCCGTTACAGAGCTTCTGTGAAGAACTGCTGGTTGTTCCAGAACGAGACTCTTCAGTCAACGAGGAATCAGGAGATGTAGAATCAGAAGATACCATGCTCTGCATGCTCTCTTGGCCATAAAGAATCACAGTCTCTTCCCCATAACCATTTAAAATTTCATCATAACTGTCGTCATAATCTACTGCACAGATCCGCTGGAGAGACTTGTTTCTAAGGGGCACAGTATTCCATTTTTTGTCAACACAAAACTGAACAGGAGATAGGGTGTTAGCTCTAAAATTAGCAAAGCGAGGTTGGCCCCTCATACGAATTTCCATTGCTAGTAACTCTTCATCACTTTCGTCCCAGCTCTCATGCTCTTCTTGCATGCTGCCAAAAAACGTGTCATCCTCACTCTCATCTCCGCTAGAGAACTCTGGATAACAGAAACGTCCACCTTCATTACTTATTACTTCAGTGCTTCCACTCAGAATAACATGCTTACTGTGTGAATCCTTCATTCCACCCATCATGCAGCTTGGAGGGATCTTTCTTTCTAATGATCTTTTATAACAATTATTTATTCTTCCCAAGAAGGTTTCTCTTGAGTTCATCTCATTTCCAGTTAGCTGAGGTGTGGTATCCAAACCCGCAATCTCCTTCAAAACTTCGGTCAGTCCATTATTATTGTTATTTGGTATCTTACCTATGCCATCATTGTTGCCATAAGGCCTATGAACATGGCTATAACCTTCAATTTCATTTTCATTATTATCGTTCAGTGGTTTTTTGTTCAAGACAGCTTTGTTTCGGTTCCAACCTGCAGGCACTGATTTGTTCTCACAATGATCCGGTGTGCTGATTTCACCACATAGACCCTGCCCATCTACTACCATCATGGTGGGTTTCACAGCTATAGTGGGTTTCTTTGCCACAGGTGGCCGGAAATTTCCTGTATTTCTCCCACGATGGCTGTTACTTTGGTTTGCATTGGATTTCAGATTTCCGTGTGAGAGGGTTTTTTTTTCAGATACTGGGGGTAACTGATGCAAGCTTTTGGGCTTGAAACAGTTCTTACATTCACCAGGTTTCCAGACGTGTTCAGTGAAAGTGTTGCAAGCAGACATCTTCCCAGAGCTTTGCGCTTGATGCTGTTCTGTTCAGTGCATGGTAAGAATTTCATCCGTATGTTTCCACTCTTTTCACTTAGTATAGCCACTGTTTTAAGCAGCGATCATTCTGAAACAGAAAAGAGAATGAGGATAAGAATGGAGAAAAAACAGGTTGTTCATTATACTTACATTTTCTACACTATGAACAAATTGGAATAAGCAATTGGAAAAGGCTACTGCCTTTTGCTCATGTCTTCGCTTTTTTTACCTAAATTTACAAAACTATGTAATAAAAAAAATTGCAAATATCACTCTTCTCATACAGAAAGAATTAAAACTTTGGCAGCTAAGCCCTGTAGTACTGAAAGCAGAGAAAGAGTGAGAGAAATGGCAATGACTGAGAATTAAGAATAATTCCCTTGTCTAGTTCAGGACCACTGACCTTTAATTTTGCACAGTAAAACAAATGCTAGGAAGAGGATATAAACCGGAAGATTAGTGCACATTGCTTTCAACATAACTACTTAAACATGAGACAGGAAAGTAAGAGTATGCTTACTCTCCTAAATGCAATTGAGGTTGTGTGTTTTAGCTTTGAATGTAAATGAGCTCAGCTTAAGTGACAAAGTATGTTAAAGCAATTCCAAACTCTGCCATTTTAGCACTTTTTTAACCTGAGTGAAATTATAACTGGACAGTTATTTTTGGTTCAAGGGACAGGCGGGACTGCTATCCTGGAAAGAAAAGTCAGATAAAAAATGGTAGGGAAATCTCTCCAGAAAGTCACTTCTTATTTTCCTTTAGCTTACAATAGTGGTAATAAACCATTCTCACATCCTCACAACAAAGCTATGGATTTTTAGTCCCTGATTTGTTTCACATGTAGCTTTTCTACCTAACCCCTCCAGAAATAACTGAAAAAGAACTGGAAACTCTTTCAAAGTGAACCTTTTTATTTCCTGAAACGATCAGCCTTAAGTAAAAACCAAACACGAATCTGCTGTGCTTTATAGTCATTGCAGTATCCAGGATTTGAGAGTTTCATAAATTAATGCCTGAAGATTTTAAGCCTTCTAAGCCAAATCCACAACTCCGGTCTCTTCGTCACTGTTGCATAACTCAAATTATTGGAGACATTTTACTGAGGTGAAAGAATCCGTATGTCCACTGATACTTCTGTAAACAGAGGCATTGAAAATCAATGATTTTGTATTCTTACAGGCTTCAGGTAAAAGTATGCTTGCTGATCACATAGGTACACTGAAAGGGCATTAATAAACCCATTCAGTTAAAGATGCAGCTGTCTTTAGAGCCCATGGCTAGTAACCCAGCAGCAGGACGGCTATGCTGGAATTCACCATGGGCACAACTGGTTTTCATCAGTGTAGCAAACAATAGAAACCATTAGTAAAACTGACACTTGTATGAATTTGTCAGTCATTTCACATACTGCTCTGTGTTTTGGCAAAAGGCTGTCCTGTGCTGGAAAGCTGTAATATATCCATCCTGTTCTAACACCAGATGGGGCTGAAGTCTAACTCTATTAGAGTATCTTCAGACACATTCATGGTACCAGGGCTATCATATTTCATACATTGACTAAATACATTTCCAGACAAAGCATTTTGCCAAAAGTCAGTGCCAAAAGCTTTCTCTGTATGACCTAAGAGATAGAAAGTCTGCCAGATAGAGATCTGCCCAAACTTTCAGCCTTTGTTTTATATATACAAAGCAAAATGGCTTTGTATTTTTTTGGTCTCTGCCAAGATTTGTTGCTTCAACACTTTGCAAGCCCATATATTGTAAGCAGAAAAATTACATTAAGAAATAATTCTCCTAAAATCAGACAGAGAGAGAGAGAGCACAAATGAGTGCACATACTAGAATTTTATACTCTGGTTAGCTCCTTCTTATCATGTATTTAACAAATGAAAGGAGTAAAGTTACACTAATGGGAATCTAATCTAGATGTTTTCTTGGAAAATACTTCTCCATTACATAAAACCTCTGAGCAAAGAATTTAAACAAAAGGGTTAGTGCGTATATATGTGGGCTTTAAGATTTAACTGGGCGATATTTCTCCGAAACCGCATAAGCTCACTTGCTCTAGAATCCTATTGCAAACCAGACAGCTTTATGGCCTTCCAGACTAAGAATTTTCTGCTAATAACACTGGGTAGAACTGAGAAAGCACTCTATTGCACACCTTCATATGACTACTTTTCTATGTTTTACCACTGGCTGTACTCACTTTCATTTGCTCAGATACACTGGTACTAATCAGTTTTCCTTTAACCCAGATGAGTGCTACACTCAACATATGAGTGTGAACTACAGGAAACTTAGCAGAACTACAACACAACGCTCCAGTCAGAGTAAAAACTATGGCATTGTCATAGCTCTGTGCAAACATATATCCCACATCCCAGGAGTACCACCTGCAGCTTTAGCTTGAAAGTAAAATACATGTTGATGTGTCCTTGGAAATGCAGACATGTAACTTCTGCACAGAAGATATGCAAGACCTGCATAGATATTTTAGATCTTTTGCTCTTCGACACCTAAGGGAAATGGCTTAAACACAACCATGCTCTCTAACATGACTTTTGACAGTCTGTGAAACAGACAAGAGCCACTGACTTCTCAGCATTATAAACTACAGCTGGGTTTCCAGTTGGCTTCCGCACATGCAGGATGAGCAGTTCCTGTAGCATGCTTTGACACTGCCTGCAGCTGTAACAAAGAGGAAATGAGCACCTTCAAACAAGAGGAAATGTACCTTAAGAAAGCAGCCAAAGAATTCCAACATTGTGCTACTTTCATACTTTGAAACCAGAACAACTCCTGTGTAAATTCCTAGTGACCTTTATATATCTAAAAAAGTTTTTGCATTCTAAAAAAGATTCAGGCAGTTTCTTCATTGCTGTACATTTTTTCTGATGTTTTCCTCTCCCTTTAAAGAAAATGTATTTACTGTTTCAACTACAGACTCACTATTATGAGCGATAACTATAGTGAGAGTGATTATGAGTGATAACAGATATGAAGTCTTCTTTCAGTATTAAAAAATGTAAAACATTCTTCACGTATTCAGGCTATTGCTTCTACTGCTGTTAACAACAGCTGCATATTGGTAGAGGGCAGCAGAGTCCACTGAAGGTAATGAAAATGCACACAAGTACAACAAGAAAAAATTTTCCTGACGTTGTTCATTTCTAGACTCTTACCCTACTCTCCAGAACAAAGAAGGTCAACAAGACATCCAGGCAGTCACACATCAGATCTCTTAAGCTGCTAGTGATTAGGTATCTTTTCTTCCATAACTTCCTGGCTTCCATGACAGCCCATGTAACCACTAAGGAACAGGAGGGAATGTGCAGAGCTCCTAGCTCTTCCGAAATGACTAGTTTGGATGACAGAACTTACTTGACGATACACAATCTCCACAAAATCAAGGCAACAACAACCTTGGATATTAAATACAAAACAGCATTAGGCTTCTAAAGAAAGCATTAACAGTTAAATACGTAATATCAACATTGTGCATTTCATCCCTGTATCTCAAAGCCTTTTATGTAAGTTGATAAACATTAACTGCTCACAATTTATACCAGAAACGCTGCAGTGCAGTCACCTTAGGTAACTAAAATTCACTAAGTGAGTTAGTGACAGGACAAGTTCTGCTCCTAATGTGGTGCTGCAGCCAGCAGATCGTGATACTTCATTCACTAAATGGTTGAGTCAGCACAGATAGTTTATCAGCTTTAAAGGCCAAATCACTCTGTGTAAATGACAATAATGCTCCTCCTTTCAGCGGATACACAACTGCGTCCAGGAGGGCTCAGTCTGGCCCTGTTAGCTTGATGTCAAACAAACAGAAACAAAAGCGTATTTCGCTTTCCAGGTCAGAGGGAGAAAATGACAGATTCAGAGTTGCAGTGCAAAGATGAAGAAGTAATCAGCTGAGATATCCACATGTCAGGAAACTGAACCTTGCATAGAAATTCAGAAGTATTTTTGTGGCTCTTATTTGTTGACATCATCTTTGCTGAGTGCACAAAGATAGTAATAAACATGCATTTCAGGCATTTTCCCTTTGTTCTAAGTAATTTCAGGCTGGCGGGTCTCCTTTAGATGTATGCTGGCTGAATCACAATGAAGGCCTTCTCCAGTAATACTTTATACTAACATAATCCAATTAAAAGGAACTTAATTGGTGTGCAACATTCCCTACAATTTCAACATTTTAAAAATGAATAGTCTCAGTAAGTACCAGATGGTGACACGCACTAATTAATCAGGCCTGCTCAATGAATGAGCATATTAAAATGAATGCACCTATTAGACATGTGTTTTCAATGCTGTATGCTGCAAAAAAACTCCCCTTAAATGAATGCCTGCCATATTACTGAGCAATATGCACAAGTGTGCATTTCATCATTTTTAACTGTAATGCTATCACTCTTAGATCTCTTCTTAGATCACTAGATACTTGGTACAGATTTCCTTTTGTCTGTCCTCCTCCAAGGAAAAGGCATTTAGCTTTAGCACTGCTATCCATGAAAATGGGCCTGCAATTTTTATGCTGCAGAATAAATTGCATTGATCAGCCTTCTTATCGGACAACAGTCCAATAAATTGCTACTGAATAACCCACGAACCTCTCACCATCGACAGGTATGTCCTCAGATTGAAAAAATCAGCAATGGGAATACAAACTAGGTTTCATATATAGGACTGCTCAAACACCACAAAACCACTATGGCTTTGTGGTTTTGTCTGAACCACTTAAAGGGATCTGGATGGTCACTGATCATCATAAACAACAGTGCAAGTCTAACATAACAAGAATAAAGTGATTGTTATTCTTTGCCAGTATCTGATTTTGTTTTTCTTAAAACTTCAATATAATTGTAAACATTTTAAAAGACTTTTTGGGAAAACCAAAATGCTCCAGCTTCACACATACGGTTCTGCTTGGGTGGCAACGGGCTGTAGAGTTGCATCTCCCAGAGAGTGTCAAGACATACTGACTTAGGCCCACTGATCCATCTAGCACAGATAACTGGGACCACGAACAAATGTGACGTGCTAATTAGGGGTTTTTTTCTCCTTCATGCCATAAAAAAATGTCATCTTAAATTTTACATCATTTGTCCAACTTCAAAGGAGAGCAAAACAAGTGAAGCTAACTGCAACATCTG
Organism: Elanus axillaris; assembly: GCA_026212715.1. Lineage (NCBI taxonomy): Eukaryota > Metazoa > Chordata > Aves > Accipitriformes > Accipitridae > Elanus > Elanus axillaris. The sequence continues at coordinate 3,145,793 of JANZLQ010000002.1, read as the reverse complement.
TTAGATACATGAAATACAACACACAGAAAAGAACTTCACAGCCAGAGAAGTCATGGTTCCAATTTGAAGGCATGTTGAGAAACACACTTTTTTACATTCAGTACCCAGAAGCACTGTGCTTTGAATAACCTTGCAGCACTTTAATTAATGAAATGTAAATCAAGAACAGCAGCAAAAAAAAGTGCTATATAGTACCACAGCAGAGTTCGGAAATAAAAGTTGAAGTATCAATATTAAAAAACTTGAGTAGCACACACACAGATCTCACAGCACTTCACAAAGGTGAATGAGTATTTTATAATACAGATTTTTGTAGAGAGGAACAGTGACTCACAATTTGGTGAAAGATCAAAAAATAGACCCTGACTCTTAAGTGTGATGCCCATTTCAGTCATGGCACTTACTTCACATGAGGCGTGCCAGGGAAAAATGTGAAATTAAATGGTGGCGAATGGCATTATGGACTGCCACAATTTTATTCCCAAAGTGGACTAGTATTGACTAAATATTGGATTGTTGTAACAAGCCAGAACTGTGACTATGGCAGATAGCACAGATGGAGATTTCCATAAATGCTAGGCATTATAATTTCTGTTAAAAAAGAAAAGTTCTATCTTGTTGCAGAGAGTTTTGATTTTTTTCCTTCCAGTCAAAAACCAAGTGCCCTGGTAACTGTCCAAGGCCATAAAATGACAGTTCTGCAGAAAATGCAGTGAATCTGCAGTGGATATTGAGGAGGCAATGACCTAGACTAAAAAGTTGCCAACGTACTTCAGAACCATGGTACTATGCTGCTAAGATATAAGGGGTATGATGGATGGAGAGGAGAACAGAATCACTTCTACCCAAAGTACTGAAAAAAGCCTAGTTGCAAACTTGCTCCAAGCCGGTATGAAACAATTGGGAAAACAACTTCAAACTGATTCTGTTTTTAACTTCTCACACTGTATTTTCTCTCCTTTAAAAAGAGTTTAAATTACATAAATATTTCATAAAACTAAGTAAGTGAAGGAAATACTTGAATATTTTTTTTCTACCTAAAACTTGCAAGAATAAAACATGATAGAAATAACCAATGAACCGGAGCAAAAACCTGCCTAAGGCTAGACAATCTGTAACGCTTCAGAAGAAAACAGGCATTTCTTTACAATTTACCTAACCCAAACAGATAATGCCACAGAGCAGAGAAAAGGCAAGAAATATCCTCAGGATCTGCCCAGGTAATCTGATTAGATTCTGCACCATCACACTGAGAACACAAAAACCAGTAATAAGGACAAGCTCTCACATTTGGTGCTGAGGCCCAATAGACCAGCCAAGGCACGTATTTCAATATGAACTATTCTGAGTTCCAATAAGAAGAGATTCTTAACTGGAGAAAACTATTAATTTTTTTTCCCTTCTGGAAAAATCATCATTTAACATTAATAAAACTTATATTTATAATGAGTATTCAGACATATATAAATATGATCATATTACAATGATCATTCAGACAATGCAGCACAGTATATTCTTTAGGTATACTTTTTACTTGCACAGAAAATTAGTTTTCATTTTTTTACCTTTTTAAAAGAAAAACCCAGTAAGATAAGCCAGACTTATAATTAGGTTGTTTACCTTGCTTCCTAAAAAGGGCTGTGTCCAACATTCCAAGGTCTAGCAGCAAATTAAGGGTAAATGCATCAGCTGACAGGAACAAGCATAATAATTATAAGTAAAAAAAAATCCTCAATTTCAGTGCATTTAAGTTTGTCCCGACAAAATTTAAGCAAAATTAGGAGAATTAAGCCCTTCACATCTTATTAAAAAATGCACCAGTATGACTATACCTTGACCAATCTCATTATCTTTGATTTACCTTTCCTGGGCTCACTTGAAATCCTGCCCTTTGATCTTTTTTGCCCGTTGTTTAAGCACATGAAAACATCTAGAAGAATAAACTTTACCAAACCTTTACTAAACCTCTCCAGAATATATTCACAACAAACAAAAAAGAAATACCTGAAAAACATTATACTGCTTCTGTAGTTACAAAACCCAGTAAAGGCTGTGGTTATCCTGCTGAGCACAGCTTGATAATGAAAACCGTGTATATCATCACTGCATTATTGAATCCATCAATTCTGCAGCTTCAATTTACTTACAACTCTCTCTCCCTTGGACTACTGCAACCCCTGGCTCCACAGATCTTTATGCTGAACCCCTGATGCAGCAAAAACCACAATTGCCAAAAATACATCAATTTCAGTTTAGCAAAGTAACTTGTGGATAGCAAAATACAAAAGAGTATTAAAAAGGATATGAAGGATCTTACTAAAAAGTAGCTAAAGACAAACAAAACACTGTAGTGTCAGGCGCAGTTAACTTACGAGAGAATTAGTGGATTGCAGCCAGTATAAGAGGTCAGCTACAACACAGAAGATAGAACACACTGCAGAGAAGCCAGATGAGTCCTCCCCATCAGCCTCAAACCCCTCTGCAAGAGCCTTATGAGTTATTTAATAGACACTTGAGAGAATTAAGTTTAAAAATAAAACACTATCAGCCATTATAAAAAATGAGATATTAAAAATAACTGATAAAGAGCAACAGCACTGTAGGGCTGGACTGTGTAAAGCCAAGAACTGTGGAGAAACTTGAGAACCAGGTGGCTGAGCTCCACATAGAACTATGTGGTCCCTTATCAGAACCAGGCATCAGGAAAGCAAGGAACTAAGCATAGTATGAATGGGACATTGTTTTTTTCATTACTTCTGTGAAGGAAAACTGCTCTTCTTCCCAGCAAACAACAAAATAATGGGCAAGTGAGAAACAGCACAATTTTAAGTTTTTAAGAAGTTCTCACAATTTACTAACTGTAAGACACGCAAATTGTGCAACACAATGCGCAAGGCAACCAGCAGATCACATGCTTTCAGTGTAAGAAAATCAATGACATGATTTACTGAATATTGTGTTCACTTCTATTTATGACATCTCAGGAAGAAATGCAGCATTAAACAACCATAAAAATATTTTTAGGGATGAAAAGCTTTCCATATTAAGTGAAACAAAAAGATTAGGATAGTTTAGCTCAGAATTGAGACAAATAAAAATAGTACTATATTAAATGATCTATCACGTAAAGATGGATCACTCATTAGGAGATACTTACTGTCCATTTAGGAAGTTTGGGCAGCATGAAGGACAGGGCCACTGCTGGTATCCGGGTGCCGGACCACAGCCAGCACTGTTTCACTGCAGTATGCTTTCCTGGCACTATCCTGCATGCAAGGTGCCCATCTCATGAAATCGTGCACCCGTTATCAGTCCCTTCACGCTTGCACATCCTGTTCTCCCACTTCACCAGATTTGATGCACCAAACAACCACAGAATACAAGGTGTTGTTGTCTTAAAGATTCCTGGTCTATACTCCTCCATCCAACATGCAGTACATATCCCTTACACATCTGTATGCCATGGCCTTCTCAAAATTAATCTCTGATAACAATATGATTCTGTTTTTTTCCTTTTTATCAGATCCTACTCTTCACTTCCAGTGTTTTTAGTTTAATATAGCAAAATACCTAAATGGTGAAATAATACTGATATGCCATTATCTCCCAATGGTAAGTCCTTTCTCTTCTCATCCTACACTTTGTTTTGTCACTCTTGTGCCACGCTTATTACCTCAGCCCTGGAAACATTCTTTGTGTTCATTTCTACATTTTATGACTACATGATCATGTTTGATATTGGGCAACTGGGACCTCAGGCTATAAAGTACTTGGGCCAAGTGACTGTGTGTTACACTACCACATACCTTGCAACGATCCATACAAATCCATAGCAATGCGTAAGATGGTGGTAATTAGAAAGCTAAGGAAGCCAGATGGAAGTCTTACAAAGATTAGTACTGTTTGAATGTTGTCATACTACTACAAGATAGAAAAATCAGGGTAAGATAACAAAGGAATGATATAAAAGGGATTTTTTTCTCTACAACTAACGTGAACAATTTACTTCTGAAGACACATATATTACTAGCTTATGGTTGAAAATATAAATAAAAATAAGCCACATACTGATATCTCATTCAGTACTTGGTGGAGCAAGTGCCTGGAAAGGGCTTGAATCTTTGTGAAACTCCTTCAGTTTCCCATTCCACAGCATCCATCTCCTCCCACTTGCCTTCCACTTGGTGCAGTCATTTTGCCTTGTTCCTTGCATCTATGATCAAAGACAGAGGTTCTAATTTGAGGATCTCTTTGATAATCTTGAGAAACTAGCTACAGGTAATTTTTTGGCCATCAAAGCTAGTTCAAGCAGCTTATTCTTACTCAGGCTTCTCTTATAATTAGTATGTCATTTATTCATCCCCAAAAGCTACTTTACCATGCATGATGAATGCAAGAAATTTTAATCTGCAGTCATAAGCCACAGCAATGAAATGAGTGATGAGCTATAAGTCAGAAGGTTAAAGATATTATTGTTTACTAGTGTTGAAGTTAAAAAGAAAACAATGACACTTTACAACAGATATTCTTAGGTACTGCTTATGCTTTGCGTAGAATCCATCCCCATAAAATGGGAAGCCATCACTGATGAGAATGCTATTAGGGATAAAAAGCACCATCATATGTGAAATTCAGAAAAGGAATTAGCAGATGCTGAAATGGTATGCTTTTAGCATTCATAATAAACAAGAATTGACTTTTTCCTTATTCTGATGATTTAGTATTGTGTCTGACTGTCTTTTAGGATAACATACCCCTAAACACCAGGATTGTGTTTTCTGTAGTTTCTCTATGCGTTACCCTGTGCAGATTTCCACTACACAATGCTGCTTGCAAAGCAGGATCAGTCAGAACTAGGAAAAGATGCTATTCCATACCTCTGTGTGCACAGGTTCTCAGAGAGAACTCAGCTGTACAGACAAAACAAGGCTTCTGCTACTACAGAGCCTCCTGCTTCTTTTTACCTTGGTACCAAAGTGGATTTACCATAATGGTATTAAATACAACTACCTACATCATAAATGACTCACCAAGCACAAAATCCTAGTATGCTTGTAACAGCAGTCTAAAGACAGACCCAAAAGCCAAGGAAGTCAACACCTTAAACACCGTGTTGTGGATCACTGAGAAGAACCCAGTAGTTTCCATGCTCTTTAGCCTGATTGTCAAGTTAGCAGTATCACAGCCTCTACAAAATCTTCAAGTCCACAACACACCAGTGTTCCAGGCACCTTGGCAGGGGCTCTCTGATGCAGCTGTATCCATCCATGGTGACAGAAAAGGACTAACAGCAAAACACAGGGCATCTAACAGTCAGCAATCATCTTTTCAGGCTACCAAAAAAGACGTGATGTAGGGTGGGGGGGAGGCACCAAACACCAGTAATTTATTTTAGTCCACAAAATCTGATTCCATACTTAAAAATAATCCATACATGGAAGAGCTATGCAGTGAGAGAATCAGAAAGGAAATGTAATAGTCTGTATTAGTTTTTATCTTTACATTCAATGACTTTTTTTGCAGCTAGGGAATCTGCTTAATTTACTTCATGAGAGAAGAAATAGCCTTCATTTACAAAGACAGTTGTTTAAACCTACTGAATATGTAAATCACTGTAATTTTTACCCAACACTGTAAGACGAGGAAAGGGAAAGAAGGAATCGCTTACTGCTTCTGAGAAGGCTAACATCATGCAGGCAAAACCTACTCTAAGAACCAATCTGCTTTGTGAACAGCAGGAGCATCCAGCTGTGTCCAGCCACTTAAAAACCAGGTGGCTTATCACAAAGAGCAACAGCATCCGGAGCTGAGCCTGGCACACCATCACTGCTCCCACAGTCCCTTCTGCCCCGAGTGTTCCTGCGAGCCCAGGCTGCCCATGAAGCTGCTCCTTTCATATATGAACAGCCATGCTGTCAAAGCGCTCAGATACTAATTAAGAGGCTGCTGATCATACTTGAAAATCACAAGCTTGAAACCTAGCCAGTGCTCATTCATGGGTCAGGACACAGTGTGAAACAACAAAACTGAAGCACTGTAAACAAGCTCTAGCAAAGGAAAGAAAAGAAAATCAACATGAACGTTTGTTTGCAGAAATGGCATTCTTAAATTCTTTTTCTCTAGCTCTTCTTTACAGATATAAATGTTTTCCTAAAGGAGTTGATTGCTAAATGTAAATTCTGCTACTTGTGCTTGGTGGAATCCTAAAAATGCAAAGCTTTTTCTATCCAGAAAAAACACAATGGGAATTTGCTAGTCTTGTACTGCTAAGATGACTCAATACTAATCCACAGGGATCTGAAGGTAAAAGCAGCATCACACTCATCAGAATTCTTTGCCTTTCAAACAAGGTTTTTATGACAGCATACTTTATTAGCACACAGGACCGCTCTAAGTCCACAATTATGCAGGAATGGATTTCACAGAAACCACACTAAGCCCAGGGCAATTATATTCTGTCACTGCCAACCTCAGTGAAATATGAAAGGCTACTATTACCTGCCCTCTTGGAGGGTCTTGAGGGAGGTTTTACTCCTACCACATGCATCACTATGCCATTTTGAACTAAGTTGTTAACAATACTAAGAACCAGTCTAAGAGAAACTGAGAGACCAAGACCTACTCCCCCATCCACGTAAGCAGCATCAAGTTGCAAGGCAGCGGCAATACTCTTCCCACTGCTCCTTGTTGAGGTCCTGGGCTCAGTCTCTATAGACAGGTCAGGAGACAGTATCAATGCTCCATCGAATGAAGAAAGTCGTTCAGGAATCTAAATCATACTTCCTCAATACTGCTTCATCAACACTATGCACAAGAAGGTGATGTGTGTGCCAGGTCTCCCAAGTATGGTTCATAGAAGAGACTACAGGCTCTCTGTAGTACTTAATCTTGCAATTTATACAAAGAAAAATCTGTACGGCAGATTTCAAGGTTATGGGCTCAAACTGGGCTTAATAACACATGGTGGCGTATGTTATGGTTATATAAACAGTATACGGGATCCCAACTGTTAGTCAAATGGTGAATTGCAATGGTAATTGCAACGGCTATGCAACACAGTGTTACTTGTTCCTTTTGCCCCCATACATAAGAAGTACTACTGGTTCTACTTTGCCTTTTTTTTAATAACAAGCTGCTCAAATCTTTAATCACTAGTGACTTTTGTGAATTGTTATTAGCACCCTTGGACTTTTGCTCCAAAAGACAACACAGCATTCCTGAAGCTTCATACCCATGACAAACACAATGGAAACAAACCCTTCCTGCTCTTGAAACAGATTCCTCTGCATGTGGAGTCCAGGCACTGTCCTTTTAAGTCCAGACTGTTACCCAGAACTCATGGTAATAGGGTGGTCATGACTTCCACAAGCTTTTGAGGATTTTCACTTCTCTCAGTGGAGTCAAGCAAGCCTGGCCCAAAGTCTTTATTCCCAGTTTACAATTACACATAATAAGTACAAATTATTTGCTCAAGTCTTTTTTCAATGCAGTCAGTGACTATCTCTGCTTTTGAATTTCCTGCTCTCCCTATTCACATTTTTTTTCAGACCACTCATAAAAAACCCTTGACTAATTTTAGGACAAAGATTAATACACAGCATCCCATGCCAACTCAGTAACAACCTCCTACTTAGAATCAGTTTCACACCTATCACCTATAGCCAGGCCTAATCAACATAATACATACTGCATTGTCATATTTTTTGTTTCTTAATAACAACATAGAAAAATATAAAATGAAATTACAACATACTGTATTTAAAAGTTAATTCAGCCTTCTGTACACTTGTTAACAAAGATACCTATACATAGCTCACTAAAATTCAGCATCTGGGAAGAAGACATAGAGAGGCATAAGGAAGAGAGGACACGTGGTTTTACAAATACAATGAATTTGTGTTTTATTTTAAAGCTATTTTAAAAAGCAAACCTTTTGGCCTGCAATAGTATCAGGCAAATATTTAACAGAAAAAAACAGTCTGAGTAATTTGTGTAAAGATTAAAGGTTTAATTTTTTTGATTTCCACAGAGATTTGCAGAAATATTTTTTGGCATAACCAGAAAATTAATCCCTAACTTTACCTTCTATGGCTGTTTTAAGTACCCCCTACTCAAATAATTTCTCATATAACAGTGACTCAGAAAAGCATCGGGTTTTTAAGTCCGCTGTTTTAAAAAGCCTTTTGTTGAAACCAATTATGCTAACAGTGATCCCAAACTCTTAATTTTGGTAGAAATTGCAATATGTCAAACTCAACAGAGGCAGCAGAACTATGACTGTATGCCAGAATGCAGTATGTGGAAAAAAATTAAATTATGAAATGCAATAATAGGATATTTATCAGCTGCTTATCACATCTGTATGCAGTTGTAGGACTTGTCCCCTGTGTTGCTTCATACAAACATGCTGAGAAAGTACAGTAGATTTGCTCTGCATTGTGTGGGTTTTCAAAATACATAATACAAAAATTTTTGCTACACAGAAGTTTTTTTTCCCCCCTCTCTTCTGTAGAGAGCAAAATAATTTCCTTACTTTCATATAGTATTACACAGACAGGAAGACTAAAGAGAAAAGTGAAAAGACAAAAAAGCTAACAGCATTTCTCAGAATACACTGGTTGTAAAGAGCAATTTCATATAACCTCTCATTTACATTCACCTCTACTTCTGCCAAAGCAAGATACTGCCTTACAAAATATGGCAGTGTTCAGCAGACACCACTGTGATAGAGCCGACCTGCTCTGCTTTAACTCTCTGAGTTTCTCTCGGCTGGTGTCAGGAAGCAGGTGCACAGCCAGTTACACTCACACCATTTTAGTGGTGCTTCTCCTTTGCTCCAGTTGGCTGCTGTTCTGCTGCCAATCCTGCTGCATTTTGCCAAATGCAAGTGAGTACCAACATACTATACTTTGTTCCAGCAGAGAATTCTTCCAAGTCTGATATAATTCAACATGATTAACAAAAGGACGGTTTCATAATGCTAATTAGCATTGTGTAGTCAGAAGACAGACTGTAGGCCTGTATCTCTAATGTCCTATGTTAAATTTGCTCTCTAGACATAAAAGACTGGTACATTAACCATGCCTTATTTTCACATTTTTCTTTTCAGAGAAGCCTGGATGAATTGTAATGCACACAGATAGTCTAAAACACTCAGCAGATGATTTCGCTTAAATCTCAAGTAAGACAAATTAGACGAGATCTTCAATCACTGCCTTGGGATGTGTGGGTGATGTATTACATTTTACAAGTAACAGCATTTGGAAAAATTCAGTTTTCACTCTTCAGTTGCTGTACTCTTTTAACTACATGCTAAAACTTGGAGAAATAAGAACTGCAAAGGAAAGGAGCAGAAGAAAGACTTCACACAGATGATGAGATGGCTGCTTGCTGAAATTAGGCAACATCATCTTTAACGTCTGCAGCGCTAAGCTAAAGGAGGAGAAAAGCAGATTCCTCATACTGCCCAGTGCCTTCCCTTCTAGCAATGGAGTGTTCTGTAGTATCTAGTTTTAAGTGAGATAGGAAGCTCTAGCAGCAAGTCTACTGCTTGAGTGAGGGTTTTTATTTTATAGGGTGTGACGGAAAAACTAGTTTGAGGCCATGTAAAAGTAATAAATTCTGCCGCAAATCTTGGTGAACCTTTAATATGCCAGGATCCATTGACAAATGAAAAGTCTTAAAAGGTCCCTGGAATCTTACTGCTTGGCTTGCCTATTAATTTCCTGGTGCCCACTTTACTTTTACACTCTGAAAATAAAGTGTAAAGAAAGAAATGAGGAAGAGCTGTCAAACTAATCTTTTTTAAAGTCCAATTTCAATCTTCCCTATGAAGAAAGTGATGGAAAAACTCTTGTACTTATTATTATCCAAGAATTGTAGGGTTTTTAAGCTGTTTAGATGGATTTGATAAGTTCTCTCACACCAATGTGGACAATACCTTTGTCTTCTTGTAGATGCAAATATTGGACTGTTATACCAAGATGCAGCATTACTACTACTGCTAAACATACTCACAGATCTCAGGAGAGTATACACTTTTCTTACTGTAGTAAGCAAGCTGTGAATCTTATACGTTCAAAGGTGGCTGGCTTAAAAGTTTTGCACAACTAAACACAACTGAAAGTATTATTTTCCTTCAATACTATTGTAATAGATGGGGATAAATGTAATACTGCAAGTATACAGCTTTAATTGAAACATAAACTGCTTGTTGGTACTGTCTCAGTTCTCCTCTTCTAATCATGAAAATGATTCTAAAAATTGCTGTGCCCAAAACATTTGCAAAAGAGAATGAAATAACTATCTGAAAGTTTAGTAGTAGTAGTTTAGGGGCTAAAGTCCCATAAATAGCGCCTTCTTTAAAAACACACCTGTGTAATTTGTATATTGTAGTAGCAGAGTAGTATATGTTATACGTATGTATAAACATACACCCCAAAAGGAAGAAATTTACAAGTATGAAATATGTTGGTGTATTTCTGAGATATTCAGATTGAGATCTATGCAAGACACATCACAGGCAGAAAGCTTAAGTAAGTGTGATCAGATAAAAGAGGACTTAAAACTGAGATGATAAAAAAACAAAAAAAGAAAAAAGAAAAAACTATACTACTAATGAATCCCAGGAAAAAAATTATGTAGACAGCCAGCTTATCCCACTGAAAGATGTAAACCTACTGAATATTTGAAACATACCTCTACAGAAACCAGTCTATCAGAACATAGCTAGCAACAATATACTAAAACCCAGCTAGTCACTCGTGGATACCTATTGTAGCTGACTCCCTCTGCGATTATATGGCTTTGCCCACAGCAATGGTTTTTAGGACTATTCCCATTGTTGCCTTCGCAGTAGGTCTGCTGTACCAACGCTAACATCGGGAACATTTCACCACCGCACCATTTGAAACATTCAGAGCAAAAGTTTTGCCCATGGTGAATGTAAGCAGCAACAGATGTTTGCTGTAGCACTTTGGCTGGTACGGGTGGCTGAAGGAGGTTATTGTTGTGTAGTATTTACTGAAATACACATGTTCACGCAGACCTACTTTGATGGGTTGACCCTGGCTGGATGCTGGATGCCCACTGAAGCCCTTCTATCGCTCCCCCCTCTTTTGCTGGACAGGGGAGAGAAAAATATAACAAAGGCTTTGTGGGTCGAGATGAGGACAGGAGAGACCACTCACCAATCACCGTCACGGGCAAAACAGACTCAGCTTGGGGAAA
>JANZLQ010000002.1:3055614-3129615 GCA_026212715.1 Elanus axillaris | reverse complement strand
TTTCCCCAAGCTGAGTCTGTTTTGCCCGTGACGGTGATTGGTGAGTGGTCTCTCCTGTCCTCATCTCGACCCACAAACCCTTTGTTATATTTTTCTCTCCCTTGTCCAGCGAAAGAGGGGGGAGTGATAGAACAGCTTCGGTGGGCATCCAGCGTCCAGCCAGGGTCAACCCATCACACTAGGTTAGTGGTCCGACTCGATGATTTTAAAGGTCCTAAACGATTCTATGATTCTATAACGTGGTGAGGACAGTTCATCAATTCCCTTTGCTCACAGCTAGTTACCAAATAGACTTAACTAACATCAAACCATGTATAAGTGATTCAGTCATATATGGCTAGTGATGAAACAGTTACGTACATACAGATTTGGATACCAGTTACTTATCTGTTCAGCTGGTTTTCCATAGTCATCATAGTAACGTTTAAAGGAAATTATCTAGATACTGAGGATTAAAAGACTGAGTTTCAGTCAATAAACAGAATCTGTGATTCTAAATTCTATGCTTAGAGAATATAAACTTTCACAGTACCAGTTTGGTAAGTAAAGCACTCTTGTCTAAATAGCAAAACGCATATTCTCTATTAATAACATAATAAAGTACACAAAAGAAAATTGAAAGTTTATTTTGGCACACAATTTATTTTCTTGTGTGTATATTCTATACTTCAGATTTGCAACACAAAGTGCTCTGATGCACTAATTCCCTATGTTTGTCTAGTGGACAATGCCACAGCACTGAAGAATGATTGCTCATATGCAGAAAGTTAAGTAATAACAGCTATATGACCACACTGCAAAAACACTTTCTAAACGCAGCTCAGTGATACCTGCACAGCCTCTGCTGGAGATGCCTCTTTGAACGGATCTAAATCTGAAAAGAAAGTACAGACTGATATGAAGGTGATCAGTAAAAGACACATGCAACTATTACTCCTTATGAAAACGCTTATATGAAAATTTGAAATACAAAATATGAAAATTTGCCTTTAATAAAGGTGGCAGCATTTAACTTGTATGTCTTCCTCTATCAACTATTGATTTTGTCAACTTCCTTTAGGCCCTTATAAGGACATCTGTAAACTAAAATTAGTTGAAGATGCTCACCTTCACGTACTCTCACCACTTCTCTTGTACTGGCTTTGCTGTTCTCCTAACACCTCTGAACAGACTCAGCTTTCACACTGCAGCAAATCAACTTGTGGATGGGGAGGAAGAGTCATTTTCTGTCAGGTTAGAGAGTTGAATGGGCTCATGAAGATAAGCAACAAACATTCAGCCACAAAAGGGACAATGCTGCACAGCTAGGAGCAGCACTGAGGTAGCTGTTGTAGCTCTATTACCCTCTGCACCCCAAGAGGCAGTGGTCAGTAGAGATTTCAGCAGATGAAGCAAGTTTTATGTAGCCATCGTGGCCTACAGACAGGTACTGTTCTAAAGCTCTTGGGCTCACGCAGACTGACTTATGGTGTTGCATAAAACCTTTCCATTCTGTTCAAGTATACATTTCAAATGAATACTTCAGTCATTTAAAATTACTGAGCAGTCACCTCTGCCGCAAGGGCCACATTAACACTGCTCTTCTGTCCAACAGATTCCCTAGGGCCAAGTGTTTTCCTTGGGAACTCTAAGTGGCTCAGGTAAATCTCAAAAGATGTGACCTTGTTTTACCTGTTCTCAAGATACAGACTAGTGTACTTCACGTGGGACTATGGACTGGTATTACCTATTTACAGATTTTAAAAATAATAATTTAATTGCCCATCCCCTCCCTCCTTTTTTTTGCACCGTTCCTGGCATATACCTTCCACATTGAACATCACTGAAATAGCAATGTGTAATTTTACATGCAAACTAAACAAAAGGTTATTTATTCCCCAAAGAGGGTAATAATTTGAAAATTTGCTAGTCTTGATTGTGAGTTGAAATAAAGGCTGATATCAACAGAGGCTGCACAGAGCACAGGTCACAATGACCCAAGTACCCAGGAGAAAAAGCAAGATGAGGAGTGGTTCCTGAAGCTAGGACATCCATAAAAGCAAATGCCAGTACTGCAGTGCTAGTAATTCAGCAGCATAAGGACAAAAAAAGGGAGCCTTACTTCAACAAATTGGATGTGATATATCGCACTTTCAGTGCTGTATCCCATGGCTACTGAATTACTGAATCTTCATTGACTGTTTTATGTCATATGCACTCCTGATTTGCTATCCAAGTTTCTTCCTACACAGGCTGGTGGTCTCTCATTAAGACCAAGATTTACAGAGCACAGATTTCAGATTTTATAGAACCCACTGTGCTTTCTAAAGATCCACCTTTTCTTCTAATCAACTGAAATAACGCTTTTTGGCTATGATTCATGGCGGTTTCTTTTCCTTTTTTATTTTTTAAATTTGCAATGCATATTTCTCAGTCAGACCTCTAAGGATGTTAATAAGATCTGCACAGTCTCTCTTAGTATGTGCCCCCCTTTAATTCTTTGAGATACAAGTACTTTTATGTTACAGGAAATGAGGACAACGGAAAGCTGCAGATCCCATGAATGTAAAAATTGTCTTGAAGGCATGGAACAATTCAGCCCTAATTACAGCCAGCTGGAGTCTGCTCTCTTTGCAGTGATACTTAGATAATTAACCAAATACTGACTGATGCAAGACTCAAGTATGTCACTACCACTCAGATATTCAAGGTTAATTTTTGTATCCATCACTGAAATCAAGCTTAATGGATACTATCAGCTAAAGTCTTGAGAATCAGTAACATACAGTCATACAGTTAGGAAGGGATTGTTTTTTCCTTCAGTGAGCTTGGTGCTATCTTTCTTAGCTGCAGAAGAAATGTCTGTTTTGTTAAAAAGGCAAACTAGTAATTTTTGATTCATTTAATACCTGTTAAATTCACTTAGTTTAAGCCCTAAACTTAAATACACTGAAGCCACAACACTGACATAATAAAATAGACTCCAAAATGTTCCGATAGGCATTATTGTAGTAATACACATTTATTTCTCACGGTATGCCATCTTTAAATTTGTGGGTTTGTGTTTCTTCCTAAGTAAGCTTTATATGGATGTTGAAACCAAATAGTACTATGCCAAGTCAAATACACTGATTTGACTGCCAATGCATATACTCTGAAACTATTACAAAAGAGGATAGCAGAGATAGTGCTCAAGAAGTCTGAATGTTTGGAAGGCAAAACTGCTAACACAGCCCTCCTTCTGCTTGTAATGAAATAATTTTTAAAAAATTGGTAGGTACCTGAATTGTATCTGCAGCAAAAAACAAATCTGAAAGAGGAAGTCAGTACAAACAAGAGAAAGTAATCTTTTTCCTTTCTGTTTTCAGCAGTCCTTTCCTTGAATATACAAATTTTTAGACAAATACAATCCCTGTGATTATACAGCTCGTTAGTGCTACACTGGTCAGAAGAAAACATTTTGTCACTGCTTTTTATCAAGTGGTAGCTCCTGCAACTTTTATTTCTAGTTACTAATTCAAGAAACCTACTGTGAAAATTTTGAAATATTTTAACCTGCTAAAGATGTTCATAAAAACAGCAATACACCACAGAAGTTGTTGGTAGAGACACAGTGCAACAAGAAACATAACTAATCAATAATTGTTAGATCTTGGGTGGGGCTATAAAGAAGAAAAACATCATGCATCTCAGTTGCATACTTACAGCGTTCTTAAAAAATCTGGGTGTGGAGGCAAGAATCTAAAGAATCTGGAATAGAGATTCTTTTCATTTTGTATTTTATTTGTCCTCACACCTTCTTATCTGGTACTGAAAAATAAACAATCCCAATTACGTCTGCACACTGTCCAACATACTCCTTCAGCAGGAAAAGTCTGAATTTTTTTAGATGTCTTTGGAATGCCACTGTAACACAAATCACAAACTGTCACTAGAACAGTGCAAGTTCAAGTGTAGCCTGCAGTTTTACTCTGGAGAATACACAGAATTTTTATTACCAGAAATGGAAAGTAATGGAATAAAAATAAAAGCTTAGCAAAAAAACAGGTTAACTCATAAAGAATGAAATACAAGACTGAAAGAAGGCTGAAAAAGAAAGCAAGCCAGGTATTTCTGGAATTATTTTGAAGTCTGTTAAAACCTCTACCTATTCACTTATGAAGCAGTTTTGCTTAATACACATATATGCTAATGTTCATATTCAAGATAGTGATGATTAGGCTGAAAAAAATCCTGCTCTGTAAGAACAAAGGAAAAAAGACTACGCATAATCAGCAATTGTTTCTGAAAGCATTTTTAGAGAGTTATACTGAGACAGTTAAGGAGATTCATGTTTGAAAGGAAAATTTGTGTTCTGGATAAATTGCTGAGAAACCCTTTGAACCTGAGAAGCCTCCAATATTCCTATTATTTTGTGTTAAAAGGCTAGATAAGAGATGTTGCTGAAGCAACACACTGTATCAGGTGGCCACTCTAGGGTACAGGGGGAACCTGACTCTGCTCAGAGCCTGGGGACAGTGGGACTACCTGCGCTGCATGAAACACAAGCAGCTTCCAGCATTTCAAACGCAAACCTAGGTGACTGCATTAGGGAAATGGCTGCGCTGCAAGAAGTGCAGACATCTTCTCTTAACACAGCATGCAGCGCTGCTATCTTGGTTCTGTTGCTCAGGTATATTTTTAGATGCGGCTGCTTTCTGTTCTCTCATTCCCTCACTCTACTCTTAATATTAACAGACAGGCCAGAAGGATGATATTTACATAATTGCTTATATGACATTTCCTAATAGGGAGAGTATGGAGCTAATGTAATGCCGTGGTTTCAGCCCAGCCGGTAATGAGGCACCACGCAGCCGCTTGCTCACTCCCCCCGCCCCCGGCGGGATGAGGAGAAATTATAAAGAAAGGTCCCAGGTCGAGACAAGGACAGGGAGGGATCACTCCCCACTTACGGTCATGGGCAAAAGACAGGCTCAACTTGGGGAAGAAACAAAATCAATTTAATTGACTACCAGTCAAATCAAAACAAGGATACTGAGAAGTAAACCCAAACCTTAGAACACTATCCCTTCACCTGTCCCTCCTTCCCAGCTCAACCTCACTCCTGGTTCTCTCCACCTCCTCGCCCCAGCGGCACAGGGGAACAAGGGATGGGCGTTGGGGTGGGTTCCTCACACCTTGTCACTCCTTCCTCCTCAAGGGCAGACCTCCTCACTCATCCCCTGCTCCGCCGGGAGGTCCCTCCCATGGGAGACAGTCCTTCACCAACTGCTCCAGCGTGACTCCTTTCCACAGGCTGCAGTTCCTCACAAACTCCCCTGGCATGGGTCCTTTCCGCAGGCCGATCGTCAGTGACAAACTGCTCCAGCATGGGCTTTCCCATGGAGTCACGGCCATCTTCAGAGGCATCTGCTTCCCCACTCACCTCCATTGGCTGGGGGGGACAGCTGGCCGTCTCCCCACAGGCTGCAGGGCCATCCCCTCCTCCGGCATCCCTCCTTTCCCACTAACCTCGGGATCTGCAGAGGGGTTCCTCTCACATCCCAATCCCACTGCTCACTACTGGTTCCCCTTCTTAACTCTCTTCTCCCAGAGGCGCAACCACCATCACTGATGGGCTCAGCCTGGGCCAGAGGTGGGTCCGGCTTGGAGCTGGGGAAGCTTCCAGCAGCTTCTCACAGGAGCCGGCCCTGCGGCCCCTCCCCTACTACCAAAAGAACCCCACACCACACAAACCCTAACATGTAGCAACTTTGATTTACAGGTTGTAGCAAAAGAAAATAAAAAATAGCACCAATACTGTAGGCTATAACTCTTGAGTATCTGGACAGCACTTAAAGAAAAAAAATCTTTTTATGGCAACCACATACGTAATCTTTTCCAACTCAGTAAGAAACTTATTCATACAAAATGATTCTTGCTTGCAGCAGGTTCAACTGTGTTGATTATCTTTTTCAACCCTAAAAGTTGATCATTTTCTTAATTAGCAGGATCTGAGATGTGTTCAATACTGTTTTTTCTTTTTAAAGAATGGGAATGTTTCTTGCCAAGACCACATCACATAATAACAGGCTAGAGAAGAATGAAAGGACCCAGCATGAAAACTACAATCTAATTATCACCAACTGAACAGCTGATAAATGAAATGACAAAGTACAATACACTCTTTTCACATGATGAAAATTAAGGCAGGGTGAATTTGTTATGAACATCAAACAATTTAGAATTGGAGACTTCACCATAAGCAAGGGCACTTATCTCCATCACTGAAGATTCACTGCTCCCACAATAAGCAACCTACCTACCATCTCATCACAAAAAGAGCTAGAAGACCCAATACCCAGCAGCAGAGTTGTTTTGATGTAAAATACAGGAGCCTGTTCAAAATGAAGAGTAGTACTGGTTTGGAACTTTACAAATTTATGAGATGATTTTTCCATTTTGCCTATCCTGCTTATGTGAAGTTTCCAGGGACAGCCATCACACCAGCATGAATTTAACAAACACAAGCATCAGTCTCCTTTTATCAGATGAACTGACAAGGACAATATTTTTAACATACCTGTGATGGGACAGATTTCATAGATAAGCATAAGTTAAAATGGAGACCAGTGCAAGCTAGTGAACAATCAGATTTGCCCTTAGGAAAGAATTGCATATAGGGACATTTAATAAATATTTTGATGTTACTGTTGCTTACTCTGTCAATATTTCCATTTTGAATCATCACCTTCAGACATTTAAACCTCAACTGAAAAAGCCTGGCTGGACAAGAAAAACTAGCAAGTCAGGTCTCCAGGGAAGAATAAAGTCTTTTCTTAACCCCCTCAACCCAAACACATGCTGAATTTAGTATCTTTAGCTACTTTTGAGACAGAGCTAAAAATCTTGGGTTTTGAGTCTTTCTTTTATTCATATGTAATTGAAGTTAAAAAGTTGCCCCATTTCTTCCCTGGTTTAGCGATATAATTCTGCGATTCCTACACCATTGATGGGGAAGGCAGCTGGCCTTCTGGACAAGAAGCACACAGAACACAGCACCCATTCTCCCAACGCTTTTCAAACTGTAAGTAATTGATACAGCAGTTGAAGTTTGGCAAACTGTTTAAGAATGCACAAAGGAAATGCAGTATATAAATGTAAAATCATTAGAGGAATAGTTTTATGGTTATCTTAAAAATACATTTAAGCCAATTGCCCCTCCCTGTCTTCTGCAGGTACCTAGCTTTATCTACAGTATACATCAATCACAGCAGACTCTGCTTCAGTGCCAGTATTCTATGTTCCTTCCTCGCTTTACGTGCCAAGCCAAAGAGAAGAAACAAAGGCTAGTGTTGTTCCTGGGAAAAAAATGGGTTCTGCAGGAATTAGTGGGCAGTTTCCTTTCATGCACACATAGGCTTGCATTCTATATGACGAGTTAACCTATGCAAACACATTCAATAGTATAATGTCCTTTTCAATGGCAAGTGTCCCTACAGAAATGTGTGTGGGTACTGCATGTGGGAGAGGTTGATAATAGTTTCAGAAAGATTCTCTCCGATGGTATATTACTGTGTGACTGAAGAACTAGGCAGGCTGTTGAACAGAGGTGTGTTCAGCTGCCTAAAACCTTCCATTGTTATTGAGAAGGTGGTGACTTCCTCTTCACTGAATCTTTCCCCTTCTTTTGTGCTTCCTTCCTGATGATAAATGCATTTCTTACTACTCTAACCAATTCAACATTACTTTTAGAAATTTTATCACTCATTTAGATTTCACTCAAGTGAGTCAAGTGGAAAAAATGTGTTCTCAAGATGACAGAAAACCCTCCCATTAAAAAACCCTGAGCCAAGAGCACCTCCCATGCAACATCCTCCAGCTGTTCTCAGAGACACAAAGAATCTGTCCATGTGGCATCCTCAATCAGCCCCCAACTTAGGCCGCTCCCGAGCACCTCCAGCAGGAAGGATATCTACCCAAAACAGCAACCAGTGGCTCTTCCCAGGCCTCCTCCTGCTCAGCTCACCCAGCACTTCCCCAAACTACACAAACCTCTTGATGTTCAGCCTATTAAGATCTTCCTGTGCCAGCAGAGAAATCTATCACACAGCATTGGTATTCCTGTTCCAGGGCCACTGATTGTCACTTTTATCAGCTAAATAATAGTAATTTGAATACAGCAACAATTATGGGAACCTATATCCTCAGCTGAAGCCATTATCCCTGGTAGATCTACAGTTAGTACTGTTTTGACAAAGGCTGGATGCATAAAGAAAAATTTGCTCTGCCAGGCAGCAACGTACAAGGTAAAACCCAAAACATCACCTTCCAGTTTTCTAAGAATTTTTTCTCTAAAATGATGATGACTGTGAACTACTTGTATCTTTACCTAACCCACTGAATAAAGACATGACAAGGTGGTACATTTCCTTAGTAAGAATGAGTAAGAGTTTGCGATTAGTATTGCTTTTTAACTTGTGCTGCTAATATTTCTGGGCTCTAAAGTGTCTCAGAAATGTGAAAGCACGCGAAGGTGCCCCAGCTCCACAGCTTTTGCAAAAAGAAGACATGAGAACTGGAACTGTCTTTTTCTCTTGTTCTCATTAGACATACCAATGAATTAGAGATCTCTAAGTATATGTGCACACATTCAAAGAGGAAGGACCACAGAGGTAAGGAGAAAAACAGAGAAAAAACATTAAAAAGAGCACGGTAAGTTTGAAAACCTTTTAAAAGAAGAAAACCATTTTTCTTATAAGTACTTTTCGAGCTTTGTTTGCCACCACTGCAGATGAGTGAAATCTGCAAGCCCTCCCTTCTTGCCAATACAGTAGGAGGAGAAATAAATAAAATATGCAAGCAACTCTTGCAACAAACCAGACAACTTGTAAAGATGGGCAATTGGGGAAAAACCGCACCAGCCTATTGACCAACCGATGCATTGGCCAAGCTGTAAGTTTTCTGTTGGGAGGCTTCTAAGTGCTGCCATGACTCTTCTCTCACAAGAGATATAAGGAGCCTCAATGTGGATTTCAGATAGGAACTGTTACATTAATGCTGAACAGTTGCTAAAATCCTGCCTTTAACTCTTTCAGAAATTAGGATAGAATTATTCTAGGGCACTAACAGTTCTCCCATTGACATTTTAACACAGCCTATGATACATGGGTGGATGAAATACCTTACCTGGACTGGTAAAGGAGAACAGCTATACTTGTAAGGTTCAGAAATGCAGTAGTTATTTTTCTACCAAAAGCCACGTAAAAATACCATCAGACCTGTTCCCTCTCCCTCTCAAGAACAGAGGGTAGTGTAAGAAGGAACCATTATAAATGTCTGAAAATCTGAATTTTTATCATTTTTGAAATTTTAGCAAACAAAACCACAACACATACAGATTTGCTTTTTTTTATTCATGTGGCGATATGCCATTTTTGATATATGCAGTTACATTACTGTTTTCCATCAGCATAACCAAACTAAGGAAAATTCCATTGTACACAGGTTCAGCGAGGCTTTGAGAAGAGCATGAAGACCTTCTTTTACTCCCTTCTCTCAAAAGGTAATGAAATATCATCTTGGTCTACTAAAGCTGTGTTAATTCCTCCCCTCCCGTAAACCTTCTGTTTTTAGTGACTGGTTACACTGCACCCACTATTACAAAGGGACAGAACCTACAACTGGATAGCTAGGATAAGAGAAGTTAGTGTCTTTCTACTCCCACTTTTTAAAATAGCACATTTTTGTATTCCTGACTAGTACGTTGACCTAGTAAAGACATAGTACAGGTCTCAAGTATAAGATAAAAGTACTTTAGATATCTCATACCCAATTATGAATGGATGAAGGGCAGAGAACAGGATGAGCAAGTAAGAATAGCAAAGAAAAGAAAATAGATTTTTTGAGGCAATGTTGATCATTAGCAGAACTGAGCAACCTTCATAGTGTACTATGTAATTGTGTCTTTTTGCATGTTTCAGAAGTCACACAAATTACTTAGCGTATAACTAAAACCAGGTACATAGATGCTTCTACAATTTGTTCCGAATTGCAGTTTTGCTAGGCGTTCGGTAGGAAGACAGTAACTAACAGAGTAATAGCAAAATCTTATTTTGATTTTCAATAATGAAGAGATGGGATGAACCCACAGGAAGAAATTTCAACTACCAAGTAAACCATTAGATACTAAAATTCCAACTTCTTGCTAATGAACGGAACTCAAAAAATTACAGATTGGTCCAATGTTTGTCTCTTGTAAGATTACTCTATATAAATGCTGGTAGAAGTAAAACAATATCCTCTACTGTCCATACAAATTATCTTATTATACTGTATTAGGGAAATAAAAAGATGTCAAAAAAACTAGTTACCACTTAAGTTTGAGGCATTCTATCCATTCTAATGTCAACTGTCGGCTTTGCAAAACCTTCTGCAGCTACTGGCAATAAATCCCACCAAAAACTTCAAAACTTCCTTCTTCTCCAGATAAATTCACTTCACCCCCTTCTCTTCTTGACTACTGGTCAGGACAGCAACATTTTCTGTGAAAGACAGACAATGACGTTATTTCAAACAAATTTCAAATGTGATTTATTGTTAATTTGCCTTCTTTAGTGACATCGTGATCTCTTAAACGCTACAAAGAGCCGCATAAAAAGATACTTGAATTCGTTTCAGAATTCTGGCTGCATAGCTGGCACACCAGACTTTTATGCTCTTCCTTAGTGTTCAAATTTCTCTTCTGAATGCCCGGAGCACACTGCTACAGTCTTCTTTTAAATTTATCTGTTATATAGCCACACTACTAGCATTGCAATAAAAGCATGGGTTGGAGCTCACACACTTAAGAAGAGCCTGTAGAAGCTAGCTGGTATAATTAAGGAGTTTTCCTGGTAAAAGGAACAGGCAATCTTAGCAAATTCCTTATTTTTATTTACAATTTCCAAACAAAGTATAAAGAGTGAGCTAGGAAAAAAAATGAAGAAAACTAGCTACAGATACTACATGTTTTAACAGAACACAAGCACACAGTTTTATGACGCTATAAGCAGTTCATGGTAGTTAGACCTTAATTCCAATAAATACTCAAATAAATAGACTGCACCTTAATCCAGCATACTGAACAGAGACATTTATAGGCATGCTCATCTCCTGATAAAGCAGCAGAGAAGTATTTGTTGGTTTTCTGACAGTGTCAAGGTTGTGCCTTTAACACTCCCAGAGATCTTTTGAGTTATTCAAGGAGACAATATGGTCTAGTTTTTGTTTTTTGTTTGTAGGTTGGGTTTTTTTCTCCTTCCCC
Organism: Elanus axillaris; assembly: GCA_026212715.1. Lineage (NCBI taxonomy): Eukaryota > Metazoa > Chordata > Aves > Accipitriformes > Accipitridae > Elanus > Elanus axillaris. The sequence goes on along the minus strand of JANZLQ010000002.1, from coordinate 3,118,352 downwards.
CCACTTTTCCCCAGTATTCTGCCTCCATGACTTCAAGTATGAACATATTTATGGATGACAAAGTTGGTGGAAACAAAGTAAACAAACGCTCACAGAAATTATTTGTAATATGAAAGCCACAGATAACACGGAGCAAAGCGCTTTATAACTTCTGTGAAAAGAATTACAGTCTGGTGAGCATACACAGACTGTGTACAATAGAAGACAGCACTGATGAGCATGACAAGCAAAACCATCAACTGCTGAGCAGCATAAGCAAAATGTCTTGACTACAGTTATCACAACAAAACCAATTTTTTCGGACATTTGAAAGGAAGATACTGAAACAGCTTTGCACATGAGCAGCAACAGATGAGATGAGGAAAGACATCATAACAGAAAACACAAATTATGTGCTTAAAAATGTAAGTAATGAGAAGGGCAAATACCCTCCTACTGAAAACAGATAAAGGAATAGCCACTAATTTAGTCTTGAAATTTCAACTTGTAGCTCATCATTTAAATAGAGATATTAGAGGTAAGTCAAAAGTTTACTGTGGATGGAGAAGATTTAATGTTCTCCTCCCAACCTGTCTGAGAGTTACCAACCAATTTGCTTTGGCAGATGGGAATAGCCAGAAATACAATGTAGAGGAAGAACAGAAAGGAGAACAGAGCTCTGCAAAGCCTCCAGAAAGACTGGTGACAGAATACCACAGTCTTCAGTTGTCCGAGAACCTTACTCGGCAGCATTCTTTTTGCATATTACAGAGTTACTTGAATTAAATAAAAACAGCCCTGAAGAACAGAGAAATCAGCAAATGCTTCATGGCATGAACATATATTTAAAGTCTCCCAATAAGGTGATACGATTGTGTAAAATTTTAACCCTTTCCAGGATAGTTTTTTTTCTGTCTAGAAGAGCAAGGGAGTGGGAACTTTGTGGACTTAGGCAGCATGCTCAATTTAAAGAAGCTGCCTGGATTTCTCCTCCTTTAGTACTTGAGGTGGCCACAGCTCCACCAGCCTGCAGTACACGTTCTCAAATTGTAGGCACCTCTGGGTACATCTCTATTGGAAACACCGAGACAGGAAAACATTGCCATAGCCATACCTGTGTCAAAATAGATAGAATAATGCTAGAAATAGTACTTAATGCCTGGCAATACTAAAATTCTCCAAGGGCTAGCAAATAATGTACATAACATTCTCACTGTTCCTAGGACTGTTATCCCAGAACCTTACCTAAACTAAAAACAAAACTAACAAAACCAAATGTGATTACATTTCTAACTATGCTACTTCAAATGTAGATAAGCTGGAATACTATAATAAAATACCAACATTTACATCTATTTTCTAATTGAAGTTGCATGCAGGCATTTTTACTTCTGTCCTAAAATTCTGCAGGTTTTGCACAATAGTAGTGAAGAGGTTTGCTTGCCATTTGCCCTTCCTTGCAGAACTGCACTCCAACAGCTCTGGCACAGCTGGACATGGCACAGATTCACTACCACAGCTTTATATAAATCAGGTGTTCCCATGGCTCTTGAGGAACATCTAGGTGTTTTTTAAAGCTGCCATTACATTATATTTTATAGGTGCCACAGAAAACATTTTATCTCCAACATAAGCATACTGCATATTAAAAAGTAGCTAAGTCAACAAGTGGTATGGATATCATAAATGAAGTTCTTAACATACTCACAAACAGCACGCTGACTTAAAAAAATGCAGTTTACTACTCAAAAATAATCAAACTCTGGCACAAACTCTGACCACTCTATGTTTACTTATGTTTCAGTGCTCAGTACTATAGATTAATTTACAACATTTTAAATTAATTGATAAAGATGACATGAAATCCTTTCTTTTAGCTGCTACTCTTATTAGACAATCAACATGGATGGAGTAAATGAAGACGTGGATAAATCCCTCTCTGCATTGTTTCCCTTGGCTTTCTGCAGAGGCTGCAGGCAGTAGAAACTCAGTATGAAAAGAACTGCCATGTGACTCAGTCCCATACAAGCTGTCCTCACAAAACAAAGAGCGAGGAATGCTAAACAAATGAATCACAAGCCATTTCTGCAAAACATCCCCTACTTTCTAGCAACTGCCAACGCTGGGAGCTATCTGTCCTGTCAATCTGAGTGACAGCCCATGAATAAAAGGGCACCTAATTACAAGATTAGTAACAGGAAGTCTACATTTCAAAAACCACCATACAAGTTATGATTGCTGACTGCGTAAGGAGGCAAAAACTGAAGCAAATCCACAAGGAAACAAAGCCACGATTTGGAAAATATTTTTCCTGTTAATGTTGACTGCAAGTGAACTCTTCATGGGCTGTGAATGACTAGTGATTCTGTACGTTGCCTGACTTTTATCATAAGAACTGCTCTTGGCTTTCAGATGGCTATCAGATTTGCCAAGCTAGTAGGATTCTGGCAACATTTATACTGTTTAATGTATCAGCATGTTGATATCTTGGACACAAAACCCTGTAAAAATACATAATTATAAATATGCATGTTAGGTTATCCTTTCTGTGTGATACAGTAAAGAGAGGGGAAACCGATTATTTCCAAATTGACTCAGCAAAGCATAGCACAATATCACAGGGTCAATATCAACAACCAAATCATTTCATTAAGCCATGGGATTTCCTTCAGTGAAGTTTCACAGGCCTCCCGCACATAATGGCTGCCTGACAGCTTTGCCAAAGAGGCTGCAACAACCACCCGGCACAGAAAATACTGATCTCAAGGCACAAATTTCCAGAGCTTCCTCTGAAGTGCAAGGGGATACTGCTGTTAGTTATTTCTGTACACGTAGATTGGTTGCTCAGGTGATGGCATTTTAAAGTGGCATTACCTAAGCGTTGATCAGGTAATAAAGAGAGATGCAGCCTGTTTTCAGAGACTAGTAACTTCTTCACTTCAAAATTGTCTCCTTGGGTGAAGAAATGCTGTAGACAGACTACATCCACTCTTAAAGGCAATAGAGAAAGGCAATGTGCCTTCCTTTCTAGATATATTTATGTTTTTAATACAAATTCATAGATGGACAGGAGAAGACTCAGAAAAGGGGAGTTTAAAAGTAAAAAGTTTTTTACTTTAAAAAATATTAAATATAGCATGAGTATAGTTTAAAATAGAACCGATTCATGGAGAGAAAGGAAGTACCTTAATGACTTGGTCATGCTTAAGGACTCTTAAAAACAAGTATCTGTTCCTCACACATTTGAAGGATTTGCTACTCCTGAACTACTTATTTGAAAGGCTTTTGACACCGCAAGATGAAGACAGATCCCAAAGGGCTACCATGTAGGCTGAAAGTCAGTGTGCTCTCGAAACACTATTCCTTTCATTGAAGAAAGGAAAGATTAGCAGAAGGAAGAAAAAAATTAAAAGCATTAATTGCTTTGGGTCTGGAAATGAGGTGGAAATAAGGGTCCCCACCCAGAAGAGTCACCAGCTATCTTTCTTGTAGTCTGATCATCCAGACACAGGTTAAAACCAAACTGAACGTACATCTACCTGCCATTCTGTGACCACATCCAGCCGACCCTAAAAAGTAAAGAAAATACTACATCGTATAGCCATCCTAAAAAGTTGGAAACAATTCAATGTAATCAAACTGACTTTCTACAACACAAACCTGCCAATTGTACCTAGAAGTGACATCATCTTGGGTATATTCATTGGGAACATATTTTCTTTTATCAAATAAGATACCTTGCCATGAGCTACCATGATGAAAAGCCAAAGCTCAAGATATTAAGCACGGCATGCCTGAATTAAAATGGTTAATACCAGAAAACAACTACCCTTATCCTCCCACCAAAGACCCTGAAACAGTCACATCAAGAACTAGTGATTGAATTCTGAGACCATCAGGGACTATTATTATCCAGGCCCTCAGCTGCATTTTTTCTACTGCAATTTTTATTCATTAATTTTTGGCCTAATATTACAGATTTAATATTATTTAATAAGAGGAGAAAGTTAGCAGAAAGAAGACAGACGGTACTACTAGTTATCCATCCTTATGAATGAATTATGTAGTACAAACTTCTTTAATCTCTAAGAAACACATGTTTTATTAAAGCTTGGAAGCGAGCTTCAAGCTTAGCCAAAAGGAACTTACTAAATTCACAAAGAGCTGTACAGTCCTGTGAGGGAGTCTATGTGGGATAGAAGACATGAACAACAGCAGCACCTGTCAGTAAAGCAACAGAAGTCTACTGCATCATTTTTACTGTTCTTTGCTGTAACAAGAAGAAAAATTTCTTAACAGTTACTGAAAACATAGGCTTTTTCCTGGTATTTCACATTCACAAAAATCTTGTGAATATCTGAATGTGGCTTTCTAGGAGGGCTCTTGGCACAGCAATGCAAGCCTCAGGTAGCAACAGGGACATAGGAATACAGGAAGAAGGAAAAATCAGCAGTACCATAGCAACAGGAAAAATTGAAAGCAACAATAAAAACCCCGCCCAACCCCAAACCCTCAAACGGCTGTTTATGCAACTTTCTTTCACAAACTAAACCCAAAACTTGCACTGGGATTACGATTCGAATTTCAAGCTGCTCCCCCACCCACCACCACACTCCTTTGCTGTTTGCAGAGTTTTATTAGAACCATCTGCGAGATCCTCCCCTTCCAGTTTCTTATGTCTGTTAATCTGGCAGCTGCACTTTGTCATCTATTTAAAAATCTTTGTTTCAAAGTTGTTGAGACAGAAGGTCTTTGACAGGCTAAAAATTATCTCTAAAATCAACAAAGAAACCACATCATATGCTGTGCTTTACAGATTAAAGGGGAAGAATAGAAGTTGGAGGATATATATATTTTTAATGGGAAGATAAATGAAGGTTTTAGGGATCAAGAAAATTTTTACCAATGTAATTTATCTGACAAAAGCCACAATTTACTGAAGTTCTGCAAGTTGCCACTGCAGAATAGCTTCAAGATTATCATTATCATAGATTGACAGAAGCAAAAGAAATGCAGAGAAGTATTTTCTTACAGCAGCTTATTGGCAAAGGATAAGGAAGGGGAGGGCTAAGAGAAGAAGGAATGTTGACGAAGTATAGTAGCAGAGTTTGAATGATTTTCTTTATACACTATACAATTATTCCAAGGTTTTGAACATGACTAATGGACTTCATACTTTCTTTTTATTAAGTGTACCTCAGAATCCAATTGTCAATGCAATATCCCATACGCACCTTGCCATAAATCCTGAACATTGTGTGTCTGTTTATATACATGGGTCTAGAAGCATGAAATTGTTTCTTTCTACTACACCTTTTAAAGTGGGTTAACATAGCAGTATTGTTTCTACACATACCAGTCATCCCAGGCAAGATCCATTCATCAGTTAAAAAAACAAGGCACACCATGACAACATGCTCTGCAATGCTCTCCCTTAGCTTTATTAGCCTGTGCGCGCTGCTGCTTCTTAAGCTTCAATCTTTCTATACAATCCTCCTAAACTGTATTTGGTCATTTGTATGTAGAGATCTACATACTACCACCATGAACTTGATCATGACAGGGTAACTTCTGCCTGTAGTATAAGGCACGGCACATCATCACTGATGAAAAAAGGCAAAAATCCTTGTGGCTCTAATTTGTTCTGATGTTTTTCCTCTCTGAAATGTTTCTGCAGAAGCGTTTGCCTACTTGCACAAGAATGGCGCAACCTTAACTTTTGGGGGATTAACAGAGAAAGACTTCTTCCAGGTTTCTCCAAATCATCTCATAAAACATTTTGTTAATACAGAAAATGCACTTCAAGTACTAACACAAAATACTCACGCTTTTAATATTTGAAGACCACTACTTCTACTTTTTGATCTATGGTACTATGAACATTCTTTCTTCTCACCCTGCAAATAAATACTTTGCTCTTCCCATGCTGTTGCTATTTAAAGGGTAACAAATATAGACAACATTAAAGTGCCATCAAATCATTTTCGTACGTGTGTAAATTGGAAGAATCAGAGACGTTAACTGGACTTGTAAAGATTTCCCCAGAGTTACCTCAATACTGGAAATAACTTTCTCCACGTATGCATATGAATTGCATTTAACGCTATAAATCATATCTGTGACACACACCTTGTTGTCATCTCTGATAACCATTTTGATCCTGTTTTATACAGCTTAAAGTCCATGTCTTCCCTGACCAAATTCTTAGTTCCTTGTTTAAATATATAAGATCATTTAAAGTTTCTCAAGCACTCAGACTTTGACAAGATTTCTACAGCTTCATACACTGTGATTTGTCATTTCCCCCCCCCACTTTCAGTCATAACGTACCTTTTTTGGTTTTAAATAAATGTATTAAGCAGTATTTAAAAATTGTCATGAACAAATTGGCTTATCTTCTCCCTTGATCTTCACCATAAAAAGTAGACAAAGATATTTTATTTGCATGGGCTCTACAAAGAAAGACACAAACGTAATATTTTGAGTTGACAGATCATGCAAGGCAGACTTTAAAGGTCCTTTTGGAAGCACCAGAAACAGTACTGTTATAATCTAACTTGATAAATTTTATATGCAAATAAAAATTTAAAAATAAAGTAGACCTGAAAAGATTTATATTAAAAGGAAATCCATATATATTTTCAAATAATAGTATAAAAAAAAGTAGAACTGTTCTTGAAAAGTGTCCTGGAGTCTGTCAGGAGAATTAATGAAATAACCACTAAGTGTCTACATGTGTGATCAGCCAGGAGGAGAGATTTATATTAAAATACTTAACATTACTTTTGTTAGCACATACCTCACTCCACTGGCTTATCAGCAATTCTGGTAAAAATAAGATCTCTTGTGAAAGTAAGAACTTTGAACAAAACTGAAGTTTGAGAGAACAAACTTAAAATGTCTCTTACTCCCCCCCCCATCATTTTTATTTGAAAAACTATCTTTTGGATGAAAAAAAATCTCTTACAAACCCTCTTTTCAGGTCACCTTTCATCTTTACAGAATATATACACTTACATAGGCTAGAAACAACAACAACAAAAAAAGCAATTTAAAAAAACCCCTACCTCTGTGTATACCCCTCTTTCAAGGTATATTAAGTCAGAAGTGCAAACAAAAGAATGCTTGGGACCATAAAAATAACATTACACTCTGCTGCAAATGCCGTTTTTCTTGCTCTTGAATACATAATGTCGATTCCCTGGTTTCAATTCAAGAGATGTGCAACGGCAGTTTCCTGATGTAACTCCAGGGCTGCATCTCAAACAAGCCTACCATTAACACACTGCCTCAGACTAGGGCTGTCAGCTTCAAATACCTTCCCCCACAGGAACAAACACTCATGGATGTATGACAAAGGTTATCAGAAAATCTCACTGAATTATGATATGAAAAACTGGCAAACTGAATGCATGCATGGCATTCTCGTTATGAAATCTGTTCATATAAAACGAATGAATTTCCTGAGAGAAGAGGAAGACTGTTTTAGGCCTGCTAAATAGGTTAATACCACATACAAAAGCAAAAGAACAGTCCTTAACATCAGCGTACTTGAAAGAACTTTTGCAGAGCCTCAATTTGAGTACCAAAATAAACACAATAGGAATTGTAACACCTCCTTCTTGGGCATATCACTTTCAAAAGGACAGCAGGTTAATGCAGTACTCTGTAACCCATTTAACTTGTAGGGATTGACTGTCAGTTATGCTGTACACAAACATATTCATTATGCAGGTTGTTCTTTCCTTTTGCTAAGAGAATCCGTCTCTGTTGATCCTCTGTGTCCCTTGAACCAAATTGCAGACAAGCAAAGACATCACCAACGTCAGGACATGAAGTAACATGGCAGGAAGCCGGTATATATTTCGACTCACCCTTAGCACAGACTTTATCAGAGCATTCACTAGTTAATTATAAAGTTCCTGTAAAAATTCTGGTGGATGACAATCAATTCATATGGTGGGAAAAACTGAAAAGCAAAAAAAAAAAATTGACATTGGATTGCAAATGTACATGATTTGTTGTTAAACCAGGAAGAAAAAAAAAAAAGAGAGCGCAATTCTGAATTATGTATTTTTAGGAATGACCTTGACGTCTGTCAGAATGGAATCTTGATTTTTCAATCCTGCCATTCCCCTGGCTTGCCAAACACAGAGTTTCCCGATTCACTCAGACTGAAACTACCCTTCTCAACGTGGGTTGCTACAGAAGTATTTAGCCCAGAAAACTAACTTAGCTTTAACACAAAACATCACTTGAGCCCAGAAAGCCAGCATGCCCCAGGAGAGAGGGCTCGTGGCTGCAAGTGGAGTGCGAACAGCATCCCAGACAAAGCTGGAAAATTCCAGAGATGTGTTGCACTGAGCCCTTCCCACAGCTATGGCCAGACAAAGAAAACTTAATTCAGCAGGAAGCTATAGAGAAATGCTTTAGCTGAATTTTTCTAATCACTAAAATCAGAAATGCAATCTTTACTTAAATGTTAAGCTAAATAGACAGGCCATTAGTCAAAATTCCTTTTCTTTATAATAGTTTTACCAACTTTGACATTTCAAAATGCTATTTTGAGTCTGGTCTGGACAAGAATTCACACTAATCTTCAGGAAAATTATTTTCAAAAGACTATGCTAAAATATCTTCCATGTATTGCTATCATTTGTCTAAGTTTTACTTAAAAGCAGGTATTAAGATAAATGAAATGGAACAAAAATGGAATACTTCCAAGAATGTAAATGATGGTTAAATTAAGTTTGTGACAAGAGCCAATCCACATGTTTTGGCTTCTCCATGAAGTACCATTTGACCTTGCAATGAGAAAGGCACTAATATAATATGTAAATCCAAAGCAAGAAACTACAGCAGAAAGCAAACTGAATTGGTCAGAATAGCCAGAAGATGAATGCCACAAATACTTCTGGCATTAAGTGAGATAATATCAGAAAACAAACATCAGCTCAGTTAAAATGACCAGAACTGTAGGGTCAGTCAACAATATAAGCAGAGCTTGAAGAAAGGTCAAAATTTACAGGGCTCTGAATATAAAATCTAATTGAACACTGACAAATTTAACAAAATTAGTAGTATTTGCTGAAACACCACCTTAAGGCAAACAGCACTCAGCATGAGAGTAACACCCCACAGCAAAGGTCTGAGGGCATTAGAAAGAGGCTTTGCAATTTCTTGCTGTGCTATTTCTCTCCCCTCAAGTATTTCAAGGCATTTGTTCTGACTGCAGTTTAAAAATACTGATGGAAATAAACTAGAGTTGTAATAGGGTACTGCAAGTAGTACTTATATTTCTGAAATATTAAGATACATACTAAGCATCTAGATGACACAAAATTCCACAAGTATTCAATGGTTCAAGGTTTTTTTGCCCCTAAGTTATCTGAAATTCTTTTGCCTGTGACCTGTACTGCCCTGTGGTCCTACTTCTTCAGCATGCACATTGCATTGCATTGTTTACAACCAATTGTTTAGCCGCTTCACCACAGCATACAAATTGAACACACCAGGGAAATTTTGCATCATAAACTGAAGTATCTCCGTCTTTCAAAACACTGAAGAAAAGGAGGATAATTTCTTTAAACTCTCTTTTACTAGAAGGCAGGTTGGGCATTAAGTGGTTTTGGCAGCTACACAGACCGAGCTGTATAAAATAGCTGCAAGCTGGAAACAATTGTTACTGTGCAATATGGAAACAGGCAAGGGCAGCAGACAATACACAGCAAGTATTACTCTAGTTCTGGCTTGTCGTTAGACTAACAATACAGCTTAGCTGCAGCATCGCTTCATGCTTCTAAATAGGGCAAAGCATTTTCAAATAAAAAAAACTTATTAAAAAGACGATACCTAAGTATAGTATCAAGCTTAACGTAAAAGTTATACGCTTGTGTTGATATAGGAACTCATATGAAAAGGGAGAACCTGAGAAACTTGAATTCTAAACTCTCCTGCCAGAGAAAAATGTTTATTTGAAATGTTCAGTGAAAGAAAAATGAGACAAAGTTAAAGCAGGGTAGTAAAGTACTATCAAAACAGTAATGCAAAGGGAGTGACTTGATAACATGCACAGCTGAAAATCCATGCCCAAGAAACAGTTTACTGGGAATACACAAACATGAGGAAATAGGTAACAGCAGTAAAGGTGGAACCCTGGATAAAAAAATAAGAACTGCTGCTGGACAAGAGCAATTTGACAGGCTGGTGCAGACCACAGGGCCAAAGTAACATGGCTCACTTAGCTAAAGAAATTGGCTAGGGTGAGAGGACCTTAATGAATGTTATACTTCAATAAAGCAGTTACCAGTGCTACAGACGAATCTATTAAATGCTCCTACATAAAGTGATTTTATTATATGTTCATTCTGAATTAAACTCCAAACTGGAAAAGCTGAAGTAACAAGTTACTTTTTTAAACATTTTACTCCTAAATGCAAATTTAGGGACAGAGGAGTTGAATGTCAGGGAAAAGTAAGAGTGCTCTATCTGTGCAGGATAGATTATTACATTACAGTAAATATGAACTGACCATAATAGACTTCATCTAGGAAGGGATGACGTGATTCAGCTGATGACATTTGAAATAACAGAGGTAACAAACTGCAGACTAAGCAAAGTTGCCAAATACCAAACATGTTGAAAAGAAGATCAGCAGGATTATAAATACCCCAAGGAAAGCCCCAGAGAGAACAAAAATGGTTTACAAGATGACAGCAGCCTAGCAGATCAGACCAAAAGTCCAGCTCCTCCATTAGTCTGCTTCTGACAGAGGCCCAGAGCGTAAGGGCATAAACAGCAACACTTTCTCCAAACTCTGTCCCGATCTCCAGCAATTTGCAGCTTAGAGACTTCCTGTAAAAGAAATGGTGTCCTTGCACTTGATAGTCCTGCATGGAATTTTCCTTCATAAATTTATCCAATTACCTTTTGAACCCATGTACAATTTTATACCCACAACATCCTGTGGAAGGACATTCCACATCTTCACGGCTTTGTCTGAAGTACCTTTGTCATTTGTTTTGAGCTGCCAGGTTTTTGTTGGGAAAAAAAACCCCAAACCAAAACAGATAAGAAACTCGTTTCTTTATATCACCTCTGTTTACTTTTCCCTATGCTATTATAATCTGTGATTTCTTTTACAGGCCTTCCTCAACCTATCTTCCAGTTTGAAGTGTCCTGATGTATGAAATCATTCTGAGTAGATGCTGCTCCATACCTCCAACTTCTGCCCTGCATTGCTCTTTTGCATACTTTTCAAGTTAGACTGCACGTCATATTTGGATGCTTTTGTGAAGAAGGTGAAAGAATTCTAGAGGAGTGAGAAGAAAGAGGCATGTTTAAAGGTAGAGAAATTTTTTTTTGGGAAAAAACCACATTGAAAATAAATGAAGATACACTGTGATGCTACATATTTGCAAGCAACAGAACTGTTCAAGCATTATTAAAAGAAGATTTAAAATAGGGAAAAAAACCTTTAAGATTTGTGGTAGATATCAAATCGTTTTTCTGTGCCTTCATGCTTTACAGAGCTGAAATAATTTGTCCGCTCTGTTTCTCCCTCAAATGAGCACTTCACTGCATTTTGTAACTTTCTACCCCATCTATAAAAAGACAACCATGCTAGAGGCAGTACACTAATGAGACTTTGTATTCTAGTTGTATTTGTATTTAGCAAGGAAAGAAAAGAAATAATGGCAGTGAAACAGATTGCAAATAAATGGACAGTGGGTGGTGGTAAAGGAGGATGAAGAATGATTACTAGCCATCTCATACTTTTAAAGTTTTAAGTGTAATACCTGGAACTTTATTTCCCAGTATTAAAAGCCAACCGGGATCTTTATTATTCACTTCAAAAAGTAAAAACTAGTCACAAAACATTTGAGAACGCATTTTGATCTAGCACACTGGTCAGTCTCTGGAAAAAGGCTCCCCTCAGACTTGGGATGTCCTCAGGTCACTGTTGTCCACACTGAAACACTGGAGCAACCTGTTACAGGCAAAGTTGCTGTTCTCAGCTTACTACTACTACCTGATTGTATGTTAGTGGTAAAGTAGGAACAGGCTTGTTGCAACTGTTCTTTGCTAAAGGAGTACTTAATGAATTCCAGCTGAGGTCAGGTAAGGTCACTACATGTACAGCCCCCCCCAGGGTAAACATCTTCTGTTAAGAAAGTGCTTCAAAATATACCCACAGGCTCTGCACATGCACATTCAGATTTTTCCTCTTTTGTAAGCTTCTACACAAGAACAAGTGTGAGTGCAAGAGGCTTGGTAGTTCTAGAGGTTGATATGGTTCATTTGCTGCTACAAAATGTATTCTATTAAAATTTTTGAGAAACTGCCCACTTCTAACCTCCAGTATCTCAAAAATACTAGAGAGTCTATCATTAAAAAAAAAAAAGGAAAAAAAATTCCTACAGAAGACACACAAAACACATTCCACAGAAAATTTAAGGTATATTTATTCAGATCAAAAATGGGGTCATAAATACCGTGAGTTGCACTAAAAATACTGGTTTCCATTATATAATAAAACTACCTGCAGGTGTCATTCATGAGAAAGTTTTAATTTTCATAGTCTGCCCATGCAGTCTCATTTTTTTGTTGTTATTAAGTCGCAGCAAGTATATTTCAGATTTTTCCAAGAGTAAGATAGTGGAGAGGAAAAAAAGATTTTTCCAGTGCTGTATCACACCCAAACTTTCCTGCTTAGGAATTCACTTTATAATTGAATTTAGGTAGTTGTAAAATTCTTGCTGTCTTCATAAAATCCCTCTAATTTGGCAGAGTTACAAGGGTTTGAAAAAAAAATCCTTTTTTTTGCATTTTCAGTAGACTACATGAAGTGTTGATAAAATCAAATATTTACTAAACACATTTCATGACTCCAGGAACTAGGGAAGGAGTATTTGTCCTAGAGCAAAGCAGGACAACACTGGAAGAAACACCAAGTTTTCCACATATGACTGACTACTTGAAAATACGCACATACATGGGAGAAAGCTCATTGATATGTGCACACTATGTAACATTTCTGGTGCTTTAAAACTTTTCAGCATATGATTTCATGAATGTAATACTGCTATGAACAACTACACTACACTAGCAGTCTGTGAAAATAAAATGGGTGGATTCTGCTGGTGCTTCATAAACATTTGCAGTGGGGAATTCTTCACATGTCTCTGCTGCCCACTCTGCATAAACATATCAAAGTCTGAGCTGCTGCTCTGCCACAATTTTCCCACTATAACCTGTCACCTATTATTATCTCGCACCCCATCTGCAGGTCATTTTTCTATCAAAGGAGCTGGTTAAAATTCTTTCTCCTTTTTTCTTTTAAACCTAGGGGAATTTCAAATAGTCCAGCACTAACTGACATGAATTTATTTTAACCATTTATTTAAAATACTAACAGTTTTGTATTGCTGCAGCTTAACTGCTCTGATTGGTTTCATGCACTCTCCCTTCACTTCATCTTTTTCAGATACATGCATTATTAGCTTGCTGGGTGCTGAGAAGTATGGCTGAAAGAGTAATTTCCATTATTTCCTTTTAAGCACAGACCTGTTTCCACACAGAATTTTGAGCATTACACAAAATTTATATAGAGAAGAAAGCACATACCATTGTGAAAATAGCTACTTAACAAGTAAAAAAAATAATCTAGAAATGTATACTAAGGTAACCATAAATCCTTTTTCCCTTTGTAATTTAAGAAATTTGTAGGTGATTTTCCATATGTAAAGGAAGCAAACTAATTATTCCCCAATCTTTGAGGAAGGCAGTACTTAAGAGTTAAAAATCTGTGTATACATATTGAACTGAAGTTCTTTTTCCTGTACAAGATATCGCTCTGAATAAAAGCATCACACTTGTCAGCATTCTTCTCTATGCCAGAGGGCTGAGAGGGAACTTGACCTGGATAGGATTGTTTCCTAAACTTTAAAAACAAGGTGATCTAACAGGCCACTTGCTTTCATGCAGACTGACAAGTTTCACCCAGACTGCTGCATATACTCAAACTTTGCATTTAAAAGAAGCTGTTTAATATATTTTTGCTGACCAGTTTGAAAACCTCTCTTGTAGGAAACCAATAGAACAAAAAACAATGGAAAACTGTTGGCTGTAACAGGGCTTGCGAGTAACGAAGTTTAATATCACTTACATCTATGTGGTACAGAAGAAAGGCAGAAGACAGAAGCCATGATACCTAATGCTATCCCAACACGCTCCCGGGAAAAATACAACATTAAGAGCACATCGACAAAGCTACCTAACCGAAAGTATCAGGTGTCCGTACTTGATTGCTCATCACAAACACTTATTTGTGAGTTTCAGAAGTGACACTTAAACTAAAGGCTTATGCTTCATGGTAAAAAAAGAATTGCAAGAAGTACGCAGTACATGCATTAGGGTCCTTCCTCCTTTTAGCAAAAAGCCTTTAAGCTATTGTTTTGTAAGCTAAAGGGAAGGTATTTTTTCCTCTTTCAATTATAAGCTGTACACTAGCTTATAATTGTGTTCTAGCTTGGCTATGCACCGTGTACTTCTTGGGTAAAAACTGACAGGGAAAAACAAGGGGGAGGAAAACACAGATAGGAGTTATATTATGGTTGTTTGAAATCAAAGCAGGAGCTCTTGGGCTAAGATCTGAGCATTAATAACCTGGCCGTAAGTGAGGAGAGACAAACGCATGGAGACAACTCCCGCAGCACAGATGCCAAACAATGGAGAAAGCTGTGTCATGAATGTTCTCTCATTTATTTTATAGAGATTTTAAAACTGAACCCGTTTCCTGATCTGGTTTACCACAGGGCCAGAGCATCATCTGCCATGCAGCAGTTCGGGCACTGCTCATTAAACCCAACAGTGCCCTGAAAGAGCACTTCCAGAGGACAGACCTCCAACAAACAGCACTTCCCCTTCCAGAGGGCAGACCTGTACCTCAAAGTTGTCTTGCTCTCCCTTCACAGCAGATGACAGTACGTATGCAGAGACTTCTTCCTCTCTTATGCTAAAGCAGCCTACTGAGCAGCAAATTGAACTGACATGCAGAATGATGGTAAAAGAAATACTCTGTAATAACCACTTCTTCCTCTATCTTGTTCTTCAACAAAAATTCAAATTAAGCAGTCTTGTTTTGGGTTTTACTGGTTATCTGGAGTTCAGAGTTCGACAACATAACAGTATACATCTTAAGTTGCTTTCGCACTTCAGAAACGTTGACTGCAACCTTAATCAGGTTCCTCCTTAAGTGTAATATATTCTGTGTAATATTAAGTGTAATATATTAATAACTTTTTCCTAATTCTAACCATTAATTATGATACAAAATCACTTAATTCCAGTAACTTTAGGACTGCTAAAAGAATCTTAGCTTTGTTTCAGTATCACAGGTGACACAGCACAGAAGACATCCTTTGCAACAAAAGGCCTATAGTTAGATACCTTACACATACCCAGCTTTAATGGCATAAGCAATGCTCCTTATCTACGTTACCTGTGTCACGAACAGTAAGTTACGCAATGCTGTCATTACAGTTTAAAGACTGAGGATTCACTCCTTTCCCTGCCTTGCTGTCAGCCATGTGGTTCTGCTTCCTCTTCTGTGCCCATCAACTCACTAACATGGCAGAAAACCATCTACTTTTGCCAGGTTCACATTCTACCGAGTTAGTGAGTTAAATCAGCTGACAAAGATCTGAGGCTATAGCACCAATGTGGGTGGGGAGGAAGGGGAAGGGCAGAGTGCTCAGGAACTTTCGTAGCAGCACCAAGCTGCTAGATTGGATTATGTCCTTACAGATAACTTCACTTTGAGAATACTTTCTGAATCGCTCTATTTTAATTCTGTCATTATTATCTGCAAGCCTTCCAGTAGTACAAGCAAGTGCAAGTTTGTCTCTAGCACTAAGAAGAATGAAAAATAGGTGGCAAAACTGACAGTGAATACTTGATCTGTAAGGAATCTTTCTTCTCCTCATTTGCCCTGATAGACCCAAAGCTGAGTCAATGGAGCAACGTGCTTATAAATAAATATTGAAAACCTGCTAGTGTGGTATACATGGACTGCACAAAGTTCAGCTAGTGACTGATACACTTGCATTTCAAGTATCAACATCTATAGCATTCCTGAAAGAGGCTGCAACCTGCAAACCTCCTAGCTGACAGAAACTGCGTCGGAAAACCTTGCTGCAGTAAACTTAACTTCAGTAATCAAGTTGTTTCCCTAAGCCTCATCAG
The DNA here is from genome assembly GCA_026212715.1 of Elanus axillaris. NCBI lineage: Eukaryota > Metazoa > Chordata > Aves > Accipitriformes > Accipitridae > Elanus > Elanus axillaris. The sequence goes on along the minus strand of JANZLQ010000002.1, from coordinate 3,102,128 downwards.
CACCACTCATATGGGTACACTTTATTTACTCAAGAATACTTTGATTTAATTTAACTTAGTAAGGAACTGACCTGGGCTAAATCAACACAAGGATTTGAAATAAACACAAGAATATGCACTAAATAAGTGGCAATCCTTTTTATTTAAACCTGCTCATGTGTTGGGTTTTTTTTTCCTCCCTGAATTTACATATTGCTTATTTTTAGGCAAAACCTTAATTTTTAGGCTGTGGCTCCATTATAATTTTTTCAGCAGAACAAACTTAAAAGAACTCCTACCTTTTCTCCCCCAGCTGTTTGTTCCTATGCCAGCCTAACCACCCAAGACAACACTGCTTTATGCTGGCAGTTGGTCTTTTTTGGCAGGGTTTTCCTTCTCCAGTTGAATCCCTTTCCTGATTTGGTTCACCACACGGCTGCACAAACACATGTGCTGGCACAACACAGGGTGCAGTGCAGAAGTGGAATAAATGACCAGGAATGGATGAGAAGTCAGGCTTTACCAGGCTGTGGTGCCACCATAGATATAATCCTAGCTCTAATTTGCTTTCTGTTCTCCACACAAGATAAGCTAAAGAAACATTAAGAGATGGGAGAGTGACATAAAACCAAAAAAAAAGGAGGGATCTGGCAACGATGAGTAGAGAGCAGATTCAGAGTGAAAGTATTTAAATGATTATATATTGAGATGATAGCTTTTAAGCACTCCACAAGTCACAAAAATTTAAACACATTTCACTTTGCCAATGCATATATATTGTTTGATATCATGGTCTTCAGAATGGTGCCATGTAAAGTTGCCCAAACTAGTGATTTACTACTCAATGCAGAGAAACATTGTGAGATTTTGTTACATTCCAAGTTTGTACATTCCAGAGGATAATGTAGCCAAAGAGAAAACATCTCTTTTGTGAATAATGCCATTGCTGAATGGCATTATTCAGAAAATTCATTAAAAGATATATCAATTTCGTTAAACATCAGATTTTAAGACACTGTCTTAATTTAGAATAAAAGATGTTTTTGGAAGAGGATGGGAATGGGTATGGAATTCAGTATTTCATTTCTGAAGACAGTATGCTTTGGTGTTTGCAAGTATGTTCTCAAGGATGCCGAAGTGCCTGCTTGACGAGTTACAGAACAGCTAAGCAACATCCTAGCAGTTGTTACAGCAAAAACCGAACTTGTCCTCTGATGCCGTTACAGACCACCGAGTGTCAAGTACCATGAACTGAATGTTTTTCCACGTTTCCAACGACTGCTGCAGTCCACCAGGCTGTATGATGGGGACAGCTAGCCACCTGGAAGCCAAGCTGTAAGAAAATCCTTCCCAATCCTCAAAAGCCAGTTCAGAAGGTCAGGCTGGCTCATCAGAAGGCTAACATTTCCATAGATTCAGAGCTTAACATGCCCATAGGTAACAGATACAAGTTACTGGAAATGTTACTAGCAATGATCTAGCAATAAATCTAGGCAGAAATCCTTAACAGACTCATCTGAAGTTCAACTTTAAAATTACGCCAATGAGACATTTTGATATCATCCAAATCTTGTAGAAGCTTTGCAGAAGCCTTCTGAGCTTCTCAATGATAAATATGGTTGACAAGGAAAACCAGAGAATGACCAACCAAAATGCCTCACATCTATTAGGTCCTTACTGACACTTTGCTGCCTCTACGCAGTATTTGTTTTCCTATGGCTCTGTCACTAAGTGTCAAAGCAGTCAAGACAACCAATTGCAAAAGTGGAGATTTAACTCTATTTTACTCAAAGTATTATTGTGCTACAGTAACTAAGAAAGTTCATGTTTCAAGCTGAAATAAAAAGGTCAGGATATACTTCAACAGTCAGCTAAAAAGCAGTTTGTTTATCCAGATTCTGGTTTTAATCTAATTGTAGCTGTGTCAGAGTTATGACTGATTGCCCTTATCACTTCTTTTTTTAAAATTATTACTCAGTTAAACCATCTGCAATTTCAGTGACCTCTGAACAAACCATTTACAATCCTCACTGTTTTAACCTGGCAGTTCCCTCTAGCCCGCGCAGGTAGACTGCAAGTCCTGTAACCCCAGCCAATATTCTATTACAATTACTCCACTTTTTATTTGGCATTTAATACAAATGCCTTGATCCATTGTATCCTCTTCCCTTCCCTTTATCAGTCATTACACTGTGAATTTCCAAAGTAATAGACACTTTCTTGTGTTTTGTGATGTGCCTACCATGTCTCAGATGTTATAAGAAGTAAACAACATATAAAACCAATAAACGTTTAACAAACATCAGCATTTAATTCAGCACATCATCTAAGCCATGTTGTTCAAACAAGTGGTCAAACTAGAGTTTTATGACTAAACTGGATCTTTTATGACAACAAATTGGAAGTACAATGGACATAGTAGCTGATTACATGCTGGAAACTACAGTTATTCTGTTAACTAATCCACAGGATTTCAACAGTTCTAAGCATACAGTGGTGGAAGGTCCCATGCTTATGACTCATGCTACAATTTTGCTCTCTTCCATTGTTTTGCAAATTCTCTGCTTAATCTAAAATCCATTTCAACTAGAAACTTCCGGGCTCAGCAGAAACTTGAAGATAATATTCCAAATGGGTGATGTTTCAAAAGGGTGTGTGTCTGCAACATCTTAAATCGATCTAAATCTGGGCTTGCACAGCCCTACCCTTGTCACTGGCTTCTGCCCCTTCCTATGTATGTACACGGATGATCCCACCAGTAAGCCAGTTCAGGGAGCTGATCTAACTGGAAACCATGCAAGTCCCACCACTAGGAGCCAGGAGGAGTGGGCACGTGGTAGTGGGGTGGGAGTGATACAGGACATGTCACACAATAAGGTTGTGGCAATCCAGATTTAGATAGGCTTAAGTGGAGATACACCACTGAGAGTCATTAAACATCCTCAACGAGCCAGGTCTTAAAGGAAATTGGCATTCTGAGGCTTGGGTTTCATTTTAAGGTATTGATTTATTTTCATAAAATATTTTAAGTTTGTACATTAGCAGAAAAGTTAGCCTACATATACTAGTAATATTTTCTCTTAATGGGATACATAATAATGAAATTTCATCTCAACAGATCTTTAAGAGCAGATTCAAACTTGAAGGATTACGAGTTCAGTCAGAATAATACCTGCTTTCTCTTCCTTATGGCTGGCAATAATGCCTTGAAACTGTTTTTGATAATATCTGGGATACTCTAGTAGCCATGCTGAAATCTAGGACTCTCTTCTGCTTCATTGCTTTAGCTTTGCTTAACTGCTCATTTTGTGTGGTAAAATGGTGATAGAAATTACAATATATTTGTGAAGATATGCTAAATAAAACTGTACTGCTTTTAGAGGAATACGCTTCACATATCCAAGTTATAATAAAAATCTCATGAGTCTGTAAGAACAGTAAGAGGGGTGCAAGACAAGATTCAATCACAGATAACTTTTCACGCTGGGTACTCCACAGCATGAGTCCAGACAAACACATCTTCAGAAATAATCACACAAAATAGCAAATCTTTTAACATCACCTTTCCATGCAAAGTATTTCTATCTGCCTACTACCCTTTTTCAGACAGTGAAATTCCCACCAAGTCATCAATAATAAATACATTCAGCTATCAGTTCACCTACTAATGAGTAGCTTTTAGCATACAGCGCCTATTCAGAAAAATCATGTCTGGAAGATGAGAGCACAGTCTTTGATAATTTACAAGACTCATTAATCTTATCCCAAAAGACAAACAAACAGTATCTGATATCTACTCAGATTTCCAGACCAAGATAGAGCATTTCAGAAGCCATCAGGAGCTATCTGTCAATAAATATTCTTTAAATGTTCTTCTGTGGAGTAACTTGTCAGCTGACATCTTAAAAAGCCCATATTATTAGAGACAAAACATCAGGAACCTTAAGAAACTTGCATTATTGAAAATTAGATCAAAAAGGTTTGAAAATTATTCAGTATGGCAGACGCTAAAGATCTTTAAAATTTGCTATTTTAAGTAGACAATATGTAGGTCTAGTCTGGTTGTACATAGAATAAAATACCAGTAGTCTACAAATGTTAAGTATGCCCAGAGACAGAATTCACACTCAACATAAAATACTCACTTTGACAGTACAATATAGAGAACTAGGAGAAGGGAAAATATACCCTTTAGACTAATTCTGGGAGTAAACACTCAAGTTCTGTACTTGGCCATACAGGTGTTACATATTCCTACCATGTGTTAGTTGCAAAGGGCAACACAGCAACTGGTGAGAGTATCTGGAAAAGGAAAATTATTAGGCAATATCTAGGTATACTTGTTATGGACAGAACTGCAATGTATGTCTGAAAACCAACAAAAACAACCCTAATACAAATTGCTTAGTTTTCTTTGTGTCTCCTGCTATCAACATACAGCTTCTGTAAAACTGCTTTTTGCTCTGCGCACTCACTAGTAAGGAGGGTTTGCCTACAGAAAAGAGTTATCTGGTTAGATCTCTACTTGTATCTGAACCCATACTTGTTTACGATATTCCTTCTTCTGTTTTTAAATCCACCTAAATGAGATAATCTAAATGCTAGAGTAGCTGGCTGGAACACTTAGTCATACTCTGTGGGAAAGGACGGAGGTCCTGTGTTCTTCCGCTGGCTTTGTCAAGCACATGTAGAAACAGGAGCTAGGGAGCTTTAAGTGCTCCAGCTCATTTCTCACTCCATTTAGATAAATCACGTGCTCCTAATTCCATGGGTCTTGGATGGTTTTTTTTTTCCAGGTGTTGTATATGAACTATTGTACCTTTCCTTCCTTATGTATGTAACTAACAAAGTCTCCCTTCTACCTACAAAATTAATGGGCAGAATTACTATATGACACAGGATAAAAATGCTTAAAAAACATTATGTGCCTTCAAGCCCATGCCTGTTAAATTCTTACAAAAAAGCAGGACATAGAACACCATATTACTGTAGATCATTCTGAAATGGCAGTAATTAAGGAACATGCTATTTCCTTAATTGCAATTTCCTTTTTATAAAATAGCCCTTTACTCACATCACTTTATATCACAAACACTGAACCACAGCACTACCGTGCCTTTTCAAAGCTAAAGGTGTATGACACTTGTTCTTTCTTAAAGTTCTCTTTTACCACAGTAACGTTTACCTTCCACTTAAGGCTTTTAAGCAGCACGTCATAACACAAGGAGCATTCAACGCATCAGGCTATTTGATAACATTTTGGGGCTATCAGGAGACAAAATGTCACTTAGAAATTATAAAATAGAAGAAACATGAAACAAAACAAGGAAGGAATAACTATAAATTCTTTGAACTAGTCAGTACTGATACAGATTATCAAAAGAATAGTGGTTATCTTCCTGTAAACAGTTTTTAGTGAGGTTCTGTATTGCATATTCTTTTGAAACAGGACACAAACATGAATGAATAGGTAGTATCTTTTCAAATTTTCTTCTGCAACTAGAGTGTACCCAATTAAACATAATTAAACTCAGACCAACTAATTCCAGGCAGTTAAGAAAAACACCTTAGAAGAAAGGTGATCTGGTGGGGCAAAATTATTATTTCAGTGTATGACCTGGGACATGTTGAAGATTAAATATTAGCAGCATATGTTCACTGAAGAAAAATAGAAAAATGTCCTGTTAAGAAATACAGTTTTTCCTTCTGGCTTTTATGAGGTTATATCAAGTTCATTACGTATAAAAAATTAAATACATAAAAATAAAAAATTGTATATATTGTCAGTCCAGCACAACAAATGTCTCTGTCCATACACATCACTCCTTGACCCACATGATTCTGGCTAATTAAACATTACCTTATTTAGAAAAAAAGTTACTAACCTCCATTCTTCACTGTCTTTAAACTAGCAGCTACACTTAAATTTGTTCATCTGAAATGTTGCTCCTGAAGAGCCCCCTGCTGCCCTATAGCTCTGGATGATTTGCAGTGTCAAGAGACTCACGGTAACTCGAAGCCAGTCTCCTAACAGTACCCCCTACTGCTTAGCTGGGATAGTCATCCTGTTGTTACTCCTCACATGGATGGATGACCATACAAAATTAGGGTATACAGTGGATGAAGTATAAATACTGTAAGAAAAGCAGGCATTGCCAGATTAACAACCTTTGGTTTTGTGAACACTAAGAAATCTTTAAGGGTACTTTAAATCAAAAGTAGTGCACTGAAAACAGTAACCAGTGGAACTTATCTGGACATATATTGAGCTCACACCATATTTCAGTTTCAACATACAACCTTTTTTTCCACAGAAAAGTGCTTTTCTAATATCCAGAAGTAAAAGAATTTTTGAAAGACCATTCTGTCTCCAAAGAGACCATTAGGATCAATTTTCCATTCTAAACAGAAACTCCTATCTTCTCAAACAGCTCCAGCTCCTCCAAAATAACCAAACTATCCTGAGCTTTCTAGCATACTTACCTGCCAAAAGAAACACACACTTCTAAAGGAGGAACAGTAGAAAACGGAGAAGTACTATTTAATGGCAATGAAGTTTGAATGAGGGAAAAATATTGTTGCTTTTCTTGGAATTACAATTATCAAAAGTTCAGCCTAGAAATGCTCTTTTTTTAATTAGGCTACTAAGATGAGTTGCCTTTACTAATTTGTTTCTTCCACAGATTGTTATCTTTACACATCTGCTATCTGAAAGTTAGGATCTGTGTTAACACTTTAAAGATTCCTATCTGTACATGTGAATGCTATCCTGAATTTTCCAAATCAGTATTTCCCAAAGTTTTGGGGTTTTTAACCTCAAAGTCTCAGTCCTCATTAATTTTTATTTGCACATCCCATTATAAAACATTTGATTTAAAATCTTAAAGACAACACAGTCCTGTCAGGCACTTCCTAACACACAGTAATGAGCCACATACACCAGCTATTTTGTACTATATGTAGTCAAGAAATACACATACCACATATACTTACATGGAACTGAGTATAAGCATGCACCAGAGTATCTAATGTTTCACCTTCCCAGCCTGCATATTACTCAGAAGGGATTTGTGCAGTTATGAACCTTACTTTTCACATGTACTCCTCATCTCAGACACTAGAAGTTTTAGAACAACTTTCTCATTCATAACAGGTCAGAACATTTTGACTACAGATCACACACAAAATGCACAACTTTACAGCTCAGGTATTTCAAAGGCTATTAAGATGCTGCTGTATAAATTACAAAGATCATGGTGCTTTCAGCCACCTTCTAGGAACTGCCGAGCCAAGAATGCCAGAAAGCCCCTCTTCCAGTTCAACTGTGGTAGAAAATAGGGTTCAGTATGCACATTTATTGTCCTGAAAGTTACAGCACAGACACATTACACGGTGCGTAGAGAATACAGGATATAAATTATCCCTGAAGAATCCCATGCTTTCTTGTAGACAGGTGAGAAAGACTACATGTACAAATTACTTTTTCAACTGGCTTTTAGTCCAATATTTTTAAATACTAACATTTCATTAGATATTTCCTTCATTAAGTTATTGACAATCTTTTCCTTTCTTTCCAAAACTGTGAGGATTTTGTGTTGTGTGGGGTTTGTTGTTTTGGGGTTTGTTTTTTTAAACAGGGGAAGGTACATACTCCCTGAGGATCTTAAGTTACTGCATCACTACAGATTAACTTTCTCTAGTTTTACTCCTTTATAATTCATTCCTCTGTTCAAAGAGATTTTTTTCTCCACTGGTAAAAAACTAACATAACATCAGTTGTAATGCTACATACACTTCTCAGTAGTAAGAGACAGCGATACCAGAGATACCAGAAATTTTATTCTGGAATTCTGTACAGAATTTGTGATATAGTTTATGGCACAAAATCTTAAAAACTTTGACATTTTCTATTTTTTATGATTTGCAGTCACTGTATAGAGCAATAAAAGTAATTAAATATATTACCATCTTTATGAAAAAAAATAATCCCATGTTAAGTTCTCCATTTTAAACTAACATGTAGTGTAAACTCTTATGCAAATGCCAGAGTCTTTCTATCTGTAGACACACACAAGATCATCTTTGCACTGCTACCTCTTTCCTCCACTGAAGAAAGCATTGAAATCAAATAGGAAGCACTCTGAGGCACAACTGTTGAGGTGTTCCTGAGGGACATTTACAGTTTCATGGCTTAATCACTCCAACTTTCTATTTTGTTAATAATGTAGCTGAATAAAAATGATCTGATACTACTTGAGCATTCATTTTAATGAGTCCCTGGAAAGAAATGCCTGAAGTGAAGCATGCCCAGTTCTCCTGAATAAGCAGGAAAATTTCTGCACAAAGATTAGAATCATCTTCAGTTTATATACACCCAATAACATCTTTTTGATCCTGAGTTCCTGTTCTGCTCCAAAGGAAAAAAAAAAGTTTTACAGAAAGTTTTAGTTAAATATGAAAATCAGTGCCTGAGCTAACAAAATCCTCCAACCCCAGCTTCCCCTTCCTAGTCTTAGTATACTAATCTCCTTTCCTTCTAGCTGCTCCAATTCTTGCATAATAATGACATTTCCTGAATTCAAATCTCCACAAATAAACCTTAAAGCTGAATAATACTTTATTAAGCTCTATGAATATTCCCTTAAGGAGGACATCTTTTTAAAACTGGGGTACACTGTCACAATTCAGCATCATTTTCTTAGCACTTTCAGAGTAAGAATCAGAAGCACTGCAGCAATGAACCACCTAATGTTTTGTTTAAATTCTCATCACTTCATACAGCAGCCATCTATTTCTCTGTGGATTTGTATTTGGGCAAGCTCATAGGTTAATCCTGTACAGGTATTTTTAAAGGAAGAAAAAACACGCTGCCAGCACCCTCCTCCTTTCTGTACAGCATGAAACCACATACCTTTCCCAAGCATTCAAACCGTCAACACTTACAACCTTAACATAAGTGGTTATTCCAGTAAAATAGGAAAATTAAAACAGTTCTCCATCTATGAAAGATGCTCAGTTTTGATCTGCCTGCTAGGTAGTTCCTTTCCTTACTGGTATTCCTAGTGAAAATGCTCACTAGAGGCTAAAACCAAATGCGTAATTACTGTGTTCAAGCTCCTACCTGAACACAGGCTGGAGTTTCTGTGCATTAGATATTATCTAAAATGTGCTACCTGAAGCATGACTTGCAGGATGACGAGGATGGAAGCTGATGGCAATCAAGACTATAGATGGACATGGTTGAGAGGAGACTTTTGACTACAAGTACATCACAAACAAGGAAAAAAATAAATCATCTTGAAGAGCAACTACTATGGGGGAAAAATGTACTTAAGGGCAAAATTTATTTCACAGTTAGGTACATTAAAGCAAACTATTCACTAACACAGTTTTATAATCTACTCAAGACCCATAAGATCTTTTCTTAAAGGGGTTGGAGAATAAAGACTATTACTAACTAAAGATTAGTTACCTGTTATAGGTTTAACACTTTAAAAATGTCTTTGTAGTAATCCCCAGTGAAAAACACTGAATGACATTCAATAAGACAAGACAGTGTTTTGGACATTGAAACTATGAAAGTTCATTGCACAGGGAACAATAAGTACGGACTTAAACAAGAACCGAAATAACAATCTTTCAATGTCCCTAGTCTACCTTGGTGGCACCTTCAACACTTTTTTTAATCAGTCACCCAGTAATATGCATACTGGTCTGCCCCAAAACACAGTAGTTGCTTGATGGAGCAAGTACTCAATACCTTTATAATCTCAATTATTTAGCACAGCAAGTGAATGATGAGACCAGAGTATGCCACAGCAAGATGAAATTCCAAGTAGTGGAAACAGCTGAGCCAAAACCACACTGTGCCAATCCAGCCTAGGCAGCACTTTTCTAAGGAATGAGGAACAGAAATCAATGCAATTTTTAAAAACTGATCTTGAAAATATACTAACCAGGGAACAGCCTTATAGCTCTTGGAGTGGGGCCACTGTGATCAGCATCTCGTCACCTCTCTCCCCATGCCCTCTTTAAGGTAAGTCCCTGAACCTGAAAAATCAAATGAAATGGAAGTGAAGAACCTAAAATGACAGATTAGATCTTAAGGTGTAACTATTTCAATTAAAAAAAAGAAAGCCTGGAAACAAAATTATGGTTTGATCCACCATATTTCAGCTCACTGTTATACCGACATCTCTAATTCCTACTATCTTAGAAGTCTTGACATCTGTATCAAACTTTTAATCTCAAGCTAAAAATGCCGTGAAATTTATGTAGTACAAATACATCAGTGTACAAAACATTATAAACAGAGCCTTTTTTAGCTTGCAAAGGTACAAAACACATTTACAGGGTTTTCTGCTCCAAAACATCCAAACTTACTCAGTGATAAGTTTACTTTCAAAATTATCTATTACTGCATACCCAAATGTTTAAAGCAACAAGATTTGTCATTTTTGTTTTTCTCTTTAAACAGTATGCAAGCGGCTGAGCCTTTCTTAGCCCATCAGCACATTAACAAAACATTTTTTAAGGTGGTGCACATATACAATTACAATTTGCCTTAAGATGATAAAAATCTGCACTTTTGGTAGAAGGGACTATCCCTCCACTTCTTTGGCCTGCATTACCAGCCGTAGCTGATGAAAGTGCCTGTGGGTTGTGTAATCTGCCAGATAGATATGGTTTCTAATCTGGTTGGAAACTAATCCCACACAGAAGAAAATTTCCATCCAGATTAGGAATCTGATTCAGCTGGTCACATCTGCACACATGCTAATACTGCCAAGATCCCCTTTCTTTAGCAGTACTGCCTAAGATCAGCTTAACACAATCAAGGAACTGCATCTGCTGAACCGCAGTTAAGTACCTCTGGGATGTTCACTTGTAAACGGCTTCCTGCTTTTAATGTTACTCCACTTCAAGATTATACAGAAGCAGCAACTCTAATTTCCTAGCATGTAATTTCACCTTTTTTGCAAGTTACTTCTGACCATAGAAACACATTTAGAGAAAAGAGTCTTCCAAATATTATGGTAACTCTTAGGTAAAAATGTCAATTGGGCATGGTATAGCAATGTATTTTCAATAAATTGTAAGACTTACTCCATTATACTAATTTCCTATAAACCACACGTTCATATTGGTATTCAAAGAAAATTACATTTATTCCTAGGTGTCCTCCCTTAACAACCGCCAACCAAATAAAAGAAGAGTTAGGACTACAAATGCCTCTTTAAATCTGAAATTTTGCAAAAGTAACCAGCTGGTAAAGGTAGAAAGAATCAAGGTAGCATGCTGCTGAGGAAGACTTGATGCGAGTTCACTAATCACCTGGCCAGCCAAAAAAGTCTAACATGTACAGCTGCAGCCTAGCCATAACCCTGCCGTCTCCTGCTCAGTAGGGGTGACAAGGCGGCCACGGTGGGATGCACTGGGTGAGACAGAAGGGGATGACGGCAGTGGGAATAGACTGGAATGGGGAAATGATGAACAAAAGGGCAAGTGTGTTGGAAATTAGACTCTGTACTCAGAGATTGTTAAAAAAAAAAAAAGATTCCCAGTTTTCCAAGATCCTGTTTTTTGCCCCAAACTGAGAGGAGCAAAAACTTTCTTTTCAATGAAATTAGGTATTCCATAGCATTTTCCAGTTTGCTGCTTATGCCAAGCAATACTACCACACTGAACAACTCAAAATTAAACAGTTCAACAAAATACATTTCAACTTTTTTTTTTTGGGGGGGGGGGAGAGTGTAAAGTAGCTCAGAAAAATGAATGCACTTTTGTAAATCATTTTTGTTATAAACCGGACATTTTTTACTGCAAAAAACTTCTATCCACCTTTTCCAAGCATGAACAAATAGACTTGCACTTCCACCCCAAGTAGTCTTATCTTTCTACTTTCCACTTAAAATATTCCAGTGACCTCAAGCGTTTCTATTTTCCTTTAAGTCCCAAAAGGATAATCAATATCATAAAAGCTCCATCTGAATACATACCGGATCCATTACTATATAATCTACTGGATAACTGATCCCATTGTAGTTTATGCATATGAACCAACCCAAGATGGAAAGAAAAAGAATTTGAAGTTACCAAAATACAACTGCTGCAATTCACTATATCAACAGATATTTACGGTCATAACCAATTTTATTTGTTAATACGTAGTGAATATATCTGGCAAAGCAGAATGAAATTGCTAAATAATCCTGCCAAAATGTTTTTGAGGCAAAACTCCTTCTATGAGAACTTGATGGTAAGCAGACAGGCTTTTTATTCTGATTTTCATTAATAATGCAAAACCAGCAAGAATAACCATCAACTGCAACAAGTTACAACCTTACTTGTGAAAAATGAACCATTCCAAATACTATAAAGATGATAAAAATTATCTGAAGGACAATACAGCCTAGGAGGAAGACTGGGTTTGAAGATAGGAATTACAGTTTGACAAGTTTCTCTTTTGTTTCTATGCAGTAGAAAAGTACAAGTGAGAAGGCACGCCAACAAGCATTTTTTTCAGTTTACAAAAAGTAAACAAATATTTTCTGTTACATTCCTCATTCCATGAAGATGAAAATCCTAAAATTTTGACTAGTTGGGAGCATTACTTTAAACTCCCAAAACATATAGAAAAATGATTTTTCCAGAGCTGCAACACCACTTGCCATATACTCAGAAGACAAATTCTGCTTTTGTTTTCCGGCCTTAAAAAGCAGATGTTTTTTCTTGCATTAACAACACTCGATTATAAAATAAATTTAGCCTCTGTGCAAAGAGAGGAATGAACATAACGGCTCCCTTAAGGCACAATTTTGAGGTGTGAGGGATATTAGTTCAATTTCCTTTTCAAATTATCTAGAGAAGGATGACAAAGAAACAGCTTCCAGTTGTCATGCTTCTAATCCATCTAGTCTATAGATGGCTTTGCCTCAGAATTCTCTTATAAGCTCTATTACAGTACAACAATTCACTGTCCTTATAATATGCATACTGCAATCTGTGTGGTCTAGTTAGACTAGTTCAGGGAAAGCATTTGGGGTTTTGAATGATTATTTTTTTAAAACCTCGGATAGCAAAAGAAGGTCATTTCATTTAAAGAACCCACAGGAATCTCATAATATTTCAAATATTTTTATTTGTGTGTGAAGATAGACATTTGTGCGGGATGTGGTGGGGAAATTTTGGGTTTCTATATTAGTTTATTTTGGGCAGAGAAGGATTGCTAGTTTCCTCCAGTGTTTTTGCTAGATTGTTTTGCAAAACTGCCTATAGTATTGATTGCCTGTTAAAATATTTAATTTGTAGAATTCATGAAGCAGAAGTAAGACACCAATGTAATTGGTCAACAGCAAAAATTATCAACAGGGGAAACAAATCTGCGTTGTTTGGGTGTGGGACAATAATGAGTAACACCGGTACATTTAAATAGAAGAGCTACATTTAGGGAAATAGACTGCATTTAAGAACATATCGAAGGAGGAGGAAAAACAGGAAGAGGCATAAATGAAGGGCAGAGGAATGAAGACTGATTGGGTAACAAAACCCATGCAAAGTGGACCATCTTGGAGAGAGCTGATCCAGCCTGCTGCAAATTCTTCAGCAAAGGACAGATAACATTTACAACGGTACGCAGGACTTAAATTCAAAGTATGCTGTTTCACTAAGCCCAAGTCCTGAAAATAACTTTATTTTAACCACATCCTAGATTTTGTCATAAATGCTACATTTAGCCTATAAATGTTTCATTGCATTTTTAAACAAGTTACTATGTCTCCAACTTTTTCTTTTAATTCAAATAAAAGCATCAGAAATGTACACAAATAATGTGAGAGTACGGGTAAATAATATTTTCCTTTGTGACAAACTCCACCTGGAACATTGTCATCTTCTCATCCAGTCCTCCCAAATCCTCCTGACACAATTCTGCAGATTTGCTGACACAATCTCCATGCCAGGTACTAAGCCCACAACGTTTCCATGGCCTGCTTTCCAGTGTAGCTCCATTAATCTGTTTTCAGCACAAATGAGGGGGCAACAAGGCTGTGATAAGCAGATGGGAATGCCAATATGGCTAAGGAGATGAAAAAAACATAACTCATTCTCAGTGATGCTGACAACCTTCTGCATAGCCACAGGTTGAACTGATTTGGGTAAACAGTAACTCAGCTAAAAAAGCATCACTCATTTCCAGTTTTTCTGGGATCCATTTCTTGACGCAGCTATACTAGTACATGTGCTAGCACAGCATAAAACCAAGAGTTAAGGGGCAGGAGTAGGATGACTCTTTAAGATGGCTTATGCAATACGTCTGCCAAAACACTAACCAGAGACTGAGGGTGCACATTCTGGTGACAATTAAAGGATTACATGGCTAGCGACAGCCAGAAGTGATAGTGCCACTTCCTTCTCTTCCGGCCCTGGAGCATGTTCTAAGTCAGATGAGCTCTTTCAGGGACAAAAAGCAACATAAATGTTTAACAAAAGTTATGGCTGAGCAGAATTAACAGCTTACTGTTATTTCACTATAATCAATATAGGGATATTGCCTAGGTCCTGCCCCCTTACCACATTCCTAGTGCCAGTCTGACCCCCTCTTTTGTGCTGGTTCTGACGTTTATGAGCCTCCTCACCAAGCCCATTTGAATTGCAAACCTGTTGCTAAATCTGTCTTGTCTTCACTGGATTAAGGTCTGTTGCCTTAACAAGTCGAGTCAAGTTCAGTGGAGGGCCTACAGGTGCTGGTGACAGGAGAAGCAGAAGCATGCAGCTGGGGAGGAGGGAAGATGGGAGGAAAAACTAGGCTATTATTTTTTTATTAACTTAGGTGCTGTTTGATGCTACAGCTGAGAAAAGGAAAGGAAATAAGATCTATAAAGAGAAAAGTACTGCTGCAGGGTAATTAAGACCTAGGAGTAAACATACCAAATGGTGTTTGCCACATGACAACAAACAAATGTGAATCAGAATGTGAATCAGTGCTTGAGCAGAGGAAGGAATGTTTTCTCTACTATTCAGGAAGAGCTTCCATTGTTTGGAAAAGGTGTGAGTCATTAACTCCCTCATGTACCAGTGTAGGTCCAAAGCTATAAATACCTGACATACTTCAAGGGCTCTTTGGAATGGAAGAATGAAAATCTATATGCACTTTTTCAAAATTACAGAAGCATGAAGCCATGCATCATTTCACAAATTTTGATTTGTTGTGTTTAGGCTCTTCTGATTTGCATTATCCAAGCATGACCAGCTATAACCTTGAAAGGATCTGCTTTCTTGCTTCTGACACTTTGGATAGCTCAACAGCTATTTGGGATAAAAGATGAGAGGTACACAGGACTTGATGGTATGCTATTTTAATGCAACAATTTTGTATGTCTGAATTTGTAGCTTATCATAGCCATTAAGTAAAATTACCTTTCTGATGGCAACCAAGAATCTATCTCATTGGCAACAGTTGTGTGTCATAAAAACAATCCTCCTCATTCTCTCTGATTTCATGTCCACTTGTAGGAGCTCAGCATCAAGGCAGTAAAGTTTCACTGCCATCTCGCAACATCGATTTTTATGGTAAGTGTAGGATTCTTCAGACTATAACACACTCAAGCTCTTCTTAATCTGTTTGTAACTCCTAACTTAATTTATTTATTTTAAAAACAGGTTAAAAGGCTGGTTGGACTTTATAGGGGGTTTTCAATCTCAGGTGAAAACCACCACAATATCACAAAACACCAGTGCATTAGTGCATTAGGATTATCAAGTACTGGTGAGAGGCTTGGTTCCTAATCTAGACTTAGACAGTCTGGCTGCTTAAAGCCAAATCTTACTATAATAATCAAAGTATAGATCCCGTTCCTTCATATATGCAGCTTTAATATTTTTCCCTATGAAAGTCATCAAGTTGAGGTGGTATTAAACTCCTACACAGTCCTTCTAGAGAAAAGTATTTCTCTCCACATGATGTGTTCTTCAGAACGATTCTTGCAATGCCCTCTACCTTGGATAAAAGAGATTCCAAAGAATACTGATGCACTATACATGATCACGCTACAGGAGCCTTCCAGAAGAGAATCATAAAATACCCAAGAGTTTTGGTTAACTCAGGTTCAGGGAATAAATGCACATTACTCTGCTGTGACTGGCGAACTCCTGGGAAAACTGATTGCACAACAAGAAGAGGGCAAAACAGCGTTTAAGAGCTTGGATGCACATAAGACTCATTCATTTACCCTGACCCTAAATCTCAGAATAGAAATACACAGGAGGAACACAAAAACTATGCTTGGCTTTGTGTAAGCATGTGGAAAGTATGATTTTACAGTATCATAAATATTTAATTACTTTTATATCACTAGTGATATCCTTTCTTAATTCAAATTAATTTAAAAATTCCTATTAACAGCCTATTTAGAACTATATTTCTATTTTCCTTAACTTAATAAAAACACTTACAAAAAATACTTTTATGAAGAACTTACTCCCCCCCATCTATTTAAGTTATTTTGTCTTAACAGAGATTGTTCAGGTGTCATTACAAGCCAAGGCTATACAAAGTGATCTGTAAAACCTTTTGTTCCTTTGATAAAGAGTTTTTCAGAATGCAGAAGCCTGACTGCCCAGACTACTGTTGCATTTGAAAACACTGCAGACTGCATTTAACCAGTGCTACATCACACTCAATTTCATTACTGTTGGGAAGCCAGTAGAATATGAGGTGATATCCCTTCCTTTCCTAGTAAGTTCCAAGTTTTGTTAAATTCTCTCACACGGTGCAGGCTTTCGGCTGTTGCACACTTCATATTAAAGTCTTTTTAGAAAGTGAGCAACTTTCTAGACATTTGATAAAAAAATAAGACTGTTTTAAAAACCTAGAAGTCTGAAACAAATATTCACACTTACTGCTTCAGAGCAAGTAAATCAAGAAACACTCATGAGCTCATGATCAGAAGTTCCTGCGTGCCAGAGCCGCCCAGACTGCAATATGATAACAGAGAAGCTCGCAACTACAGCTGCGTTATCCTATTGATATAGTATTTGTACAGAGTCACCAGGGTAATGCTAACAATTTGTGTAATAAAAAACATTTAAAGAACATTTAATTAGCTTGTACTATGCCATTTATGAATCTTATCTCTCCTATCATCCCAGGAAGCAGAAGCAAACTGCTACTGTAGTGAGACCTGATGCAGTTGCCTTTGTGTAAGTGTCTGAGGGACAGTAAGGCTTAAATAGCTGTTGCTGTGAAGTCATGAGTTAAATTTGCAGCACATTTCATACAGTGGTTCTCTAACATGGCAGCAATAAGAAAAAACATCAGTTTGTCTCACTTTCAATAAGTCCAAGGTACAGCTTTTCAGACTGGAATCACAAATCACTTAACACTGTGCAATTTAGAAAGAATCTAGAGGATGTGGGTTTTCCACAGCAGGGCCTCGTCAGGCTGCTGAGCCAGCTAGCAATCTTCCATGATCTCCCTGAATGCACATTCTTGGACTAAAATGCACGAAGTGGAAAAAGCTAAATATGCAATGAAACAGACATACATGTATAAACCCATCTAAATGTTTAAGAGAAATATCTCTTAAAAAGTCTCATTCAAATGATGGCAACATAAAGTGATTCTTCTCAAAACAACCTACCACAGAAGCACATTTCTGGGTTTATGCAGTAGAGGTATACTGTCAAACACAGGAGGCACAGCCAGTTGCTGTTCACTCAGCCTAACAACTTTTGTCTTAAAGAAGCAGGTTGATAGGTTTTCCTACTGCATTCACATATTGTTTTCTCACATTACCAATCATCTGAAGAATGGAAAAAAATATATCATTCGAGAGTGGGCTGAAAGTATCAGTCAAGAAGTAAAAAATTGCTCTTGTCAGATGGAATGACTTATCAAGCTACTCTCTCTCAGTGAGAATATGGTGAGTGACTCTGCAAGCTCATTTCAGTGCAAAGTAAAGCAAGTTAAGGTTAAGATGTTTAAATCCCTAACAGTGATGCAGACTAATCTGCTTCACTCTGTACTGAAATCAGCTAAAAAGGTATTGCATTGCAGCTTTGTTCTGCATCTCTGATGCAGGGGCAGTAACCTGCAGTGGAGGGATAACTGAAAGTTAAGGGACAAGATCCCCTTCATGGGTTCCAACTTGATCTAGAAAGAGTTTATCTGCACCAACAGAGAGCAGAACCAAGTTGAAGTAATGTGGCTGGCAGGTGCAAGAACTTCATAAATATCCATATAAAAAATAAAAGTATACATGTATTAAATATTCTTAAAAAATTCTTATTAACCAAATTTTATTTTTTGGTAGTAAATGGCCTCATTTTTAGAAAAAGTAGTGGTAATGAGATACACACAATGGTTAGAAATAGTCATCCACAAGAAAGATTTTGGGAACACTTCAGTGCTCCAGGCTCTCAGCTTTATCCCATTCCATTTTTTCTTTGATGTCAGCAAGTTATCTATCTTATTAGTTCAAGCTTTATCTTTTGATCAAACTTTTGTAATACAGAATTTGGAAATTAGTTTCTTAGAGGGACAAGAGCTGTCAAATAGTAACCCATATCAGATCAACCCCAACAAAGTGGTAACAGCTTAGGACAAGTCAGAGCCAAGTTGGAATTTTAGAGCATATGTGCATATTATTATTTTTTAAAAACCACAGTGCTGACATTACAAGGGAAGAAAAGAGAGGAAAGATCGTATCTTCTGAGCCCTTGATCAAGTTACTTCATAACTCACCCATTAAACCTATCCCCTCGTTCCCATAAGAGACAGCAATCTGAGACAGAACAAGCATTAAGGGAAAAAAGGGAACTACAATGTTGCAACTAAATCTCTAGAGGATGCAGAAACATTCAGAGATACTTTATTTAAAGTAATTTTATGGAACTTCTCAGCTATACAATAGGGGGTGTCAACGTGAAATTATCCACAATCTGTATGCAAGATATACAAACTAGGAGCACAGAACTATATAGTGTCTGCAATTTCCTATCGATTCTCTCAGTGCACTTTTTTCCCCAAGTAATTGTAAAAGATACTAGATTCCAGTATTTTGAAGATGGTATCTGGTAGTTCTTAATTTATCCTAGCCTCTCATCTTTGAAGCAATTCCATTTCTCAGTGCCTAATTTCCATTTTACACATCCTATAATTGTGTTTGTCCTTTTGTCCTTTCAAGTTGACTTCTAAAAGATTCCCATCATTAACACATCTACAAAGAACAAACAACTTGCTCCCTTTCTGGGTCCTTTGGTTGAGATATAATTATTAAAATTATAATTATTTTTCCTTACATATTTTAGAAAGTCAGAAATCACTTTAAATTGCTCTTTTACAAAATGTGTGGGCTTGGACATTTCTTTCTTCTGGAAGGAACGTATGCTTTGCAGAAGTTCCAGTTCCTTAACCTGTAAACTGGCTCGTTGCATGAGTTACTGTTCACTTTGTGTTCTACCAAGTCCTAGCTATTTTTGATCATATTTAAATTCTTACAGTTTTACTTTGCATATTTAGGAACTACTCCTTTCAGCCCAGAAATCTTATGCAGGGTTTCTAGAATTCCTTACTATGATTTCTAAACATTTTACTTCAGCCCATCTACCTTCTCTCTCCTTTCTTAATTATACAGTGTTCTCTTCTTATTTTCTTAATGGGTAATGCATGATCTTTTTCTTCTTAGGATATGGACACGCTAACACTTTTTAACCTGTAAAAGTAAAAGCTGGCAAGTCCTCAGCAAGATTAAAAAAATGTGAAAAATAACTGACAACATTGAGCTGTGTGTATTTCATGATACCGACTCTTTTCTAATACAAAAGTATAAATAGCATCCACAGCTGTGCAATTTATCCATAGCCATTAAATGTCTCCACAATCTTACAATTTCTAAAAGCGTCTGCATTGCCTACAAATGAGCTGCATTAATATAAACAGCACATGAACAGCCAGAGAGCCTATAAAACAAAAGCTGTAAGCACAGAACTTAACTAAACTTAAAAGTGTCACCTTCAGATTTAACAAATAAGAGCTCGTAACTATTTCACAGTTGATCAATTTGCCAAGAACACTTTCCAGCGGTTTGATCCCACAATCTTGAATTCCTGGTTTTATACTCCTTGAGGAAAACTGAGAGCTTGTTTGAAAAGCATAGAGCCAACCATATCCTCTGTACTCTGACTTGTCGGTGTGCTTATGTACTAGAGATACTTTGCATCCTGCTGAAAGTTTGAGAATTGCCTAGTTTAACTAAAACACCCAACACCCTCCCGATAGAAGAGATAATGGAATAACCTGGAAAGACTGAAAGATTAAAACAAAGGATCAGTCTAACAGCTAGGCACAGTAACAACTAAATATGGTTTCATTGTCTCAAGTCCTAAATAAGTAAGTCCATCATATAGACTGTACTATTAAAAAAACCCAACACAGTTCACTTACAGGACTTTGCATAGGAATAAGCAAGACTAAAATACAATGTATATTGTATCTTATCTCCATTTTAAGAATGAGCAAGTTTCTTAACCTCTTTGTCTCAGTTTCCAAGGCTACAAGTAAGGCATGACAAAGGCAGGAAGAAAACCCAGATATTTTTTGGCTCACCCCCCGCCCCTCCTTTTTTGCTGTTCAGCCATCTTATCTTCCTAAACTGCAGGCTTTAGTTTTTAAGCATACATCTTAATCTGTGTGCAGCCTGTTTTTTTGGTGATTCTAATCAGCTTTCCTTTTTGCAAATCTGGCCAATTGTTTGCTGATTAAATTTAATCACTTCTTGCTTTTAATGTACTTGGAAATAATCAAGGAAACAATATCCCAACCAGTACTAGCTGAGAAAAGGACACATTCCTATAAAATGGAGTTAAACCAATCTATTTTGAAAGGTATGCAAATGATGGGAGAGAAGACAGGCAACCACATCTGAAATGTAAAACGACCTCATAATTTTGTAAAATTTCTGGAAAATCTTTGAAAAATGGCTTTTTCTACTTTTCTCATCCAGAATTTCTTTGTTCCCTACAAAAGGAAAAACAAAGCAACAGGAAAATAAAGTGATGTCCCTCCTCCACAGAGAAGTAATGAAGTCTCCTCCCCCTTCCAAAGAGGATCACAGTTTGCCAGCTTTGGCAGCCACTGTAGTATTTAAAATAGAAATGAATCCCAAAATGTGATTTGGCAAACAACTCCTGAAATATTCAGTAAGTCTGTTTCCCCTCTTTTCCACTTCCTTTCTACCATTCTAATAATATCTAGAGAAGCTTTCAAACACCTCAAAGATTAAACACACACATAGCTACCATCTAGACAAAAAGCCCCATGAACTTTAACACATATGCAACATATGAATCAGACAGACCTATCTTTGTAAGGAGAGTGCTCCTTGTATGGCCAGTTCCCAGACTGCTGTGACATTTCAAACAGCTGTTCTTATTCTTACATACAGTTCGAGTTTTAAGGGAGGCATCCTGTATGGCTTCCTAGACCTGAAAGCATCCATTGATTTGTCCTTAGTAAAAAACAACACTATCGAATTTTGTAATGCATTTCCTCAATTTTTCAGTACACATAAGCAGGACTAAGATTTCTAAAACACAGTAAGTTTTCACCCACAATGAGGTGAATCCTACAATCCCAAACACACGATATTTTATAGATATTTTAGAGAGAGCGTGCAATGCTGTGTTGAAAGAAAGTGTAAGGGCAAAAGATGGTAGATAAATCATAAAGATATGAACCCTTCATAGAGATATCCAAATACACTGCCAGACTGAAGCATGTTAGCTGGACTCAGTATGCAAGAAACTCCTCCCAAAACAATTGTTTTTGAAAAAAATTATTTAATATGAAGCAGAACTTGGCACAGGGTGGGAACAACAAGCCAGTTGTCACAGATGTTTGAAGCAACAACAGAAAGCATGTTTTACTAACATAGGTAAGAAACTAGATGCAAGGAAAACACCACAGTTCCACTTTAAACAAATGTTTTCAGCAAGAGGAGCAGATCATGTGGCAGGTATAACCACTATCTCATTAGACTTTAAAACCGCTGACTTCTCACTAACTAGGAAGCATTGTATATAAATTAATCCATCTCATGCATTCACAGAATAAAAGCAGTTAAGTATTTCTGAATCCACAAAATGTTAGTTTTAAGACACAACTAGCCAGCCAGCAGACTGCTTCATATAGTAGTTTCAATTTCTAAAAAGGGCAAAATGTCTTCAATATATTTAAGAAACAACATTGCATTATCAAAACATTCCTGTGCAGTATCTTGCAACATAACTCCAGAAAACTTCAGGACCAAAAATTTATCATTCAAAGAGTACAGAAACCTTCCAAGCATTTTTAACCAACATTTTTTCTTCTGTATATTTTAAGTTTTAGAATTTTTATAACCCAATTCTGAGGCCTGCCAGTCATTTCTACTTTGACATCATTGAAACTGTTCAAAGGCAGCATCAGGAAGACTCATAGATTGATTTCACAGATCATTGATCCAGGCAGTGTTTGTAAACTGCTGACCCAAAACCATGGAGAATTGCTAGGGCCTTGTGAATGGGAGACTTACAGCTTGCTAGACAATTTAAATTGATTTGAAACCTGAGGTTAGCCTGTCAGTTTTTCCTAAAAAAACTTTTAAGAGTTCATGCTAAATGAGTCATATTAGCCCACACAAGCAAATCAGCACATTGTTCTGATTTCCCCTCCCTCAAAATGCATCGTGTTCTCTCAGCACAATACTACTGCACAAATAACTCAGGACCTGCCAAAAGCTACCACCAAATTCTAATTACAGCAATCCTATTCTGTGTATTATTAAATCAAACAAAAATTAAATCAGCCTGCTAAAAAAAATAGCCAGTACTTCAAAATCTCCTCCAATGTAGATTAAGAAATAAGTCTCTGCAATCATGTATTAGCCAGATCAGCCTGCTTCAGAATCTCAGTGCAAAAAGAGCCTCATTTCCTTGCTTCAAGATAAGACTGTGGTGCACACATGAAAACTGCTATGCAACAGAGATGACAAAAAGCATCAATTAATTTCACCAAGTTATTTTAAAGCAGATCATTGCTACTAACTGTTTCAGACAACTTAATGGTATTTCCACTTCGCCTTTTTGGCTGCTGTTTCCAACTGATTCAGCTCTGCGAGCGAGAATGTTTGCATTGTCAAAGTTTTTGTCACAGTCAGCATTCTGTTGAGAACACTATGCCTTATTTTAGCTTTCAGTATATTTTACAGAAGGGTTAAAAAAATTATGGGTCCATTGTCATTCTGCCAATCATTCGCATCCAAGCTTTAGTCATGACCTGACAATACCAAAAGACCTGAATGCATTTTACTGTTTTGCATACAGCCTGTTTGATCCCTTGTCACAAATGATGGAAAAAGTGGAAAAAGTGATCTTGAGGTCAACAATGAAACTTGTAAAAATGAAGCTTTCTTACTCAAAAGGTATTTACTCAGTCTCTGCCTTGCAGATTAAAGGCAGGATCTATGCCATGCTCTAAAAAAAAGCAAAAACCTATTTACTCTAGGTGTTCTTCTCCCACCTTAAAACTGAAATTTCTGATTAAAACAATCTGAAAACTAAGCAACAAACTAGGCATCATCCCAGTTTCCAAGTTTTTCTTGTTGCTGAACAATACAGAAATTAATTCCAAAGATTACTCCCAAATCACATGCAAACATTAAGTATGCAGCCATGAGAGAAGTAAATACTCATCAGCAGGTTTGACTACAAGATTCTGATATAGAGTGTAGCTCTTCCAACTCACAGAGAAATATTTAACTAGCAAAACCCACAGTTGCTCTGAACAGACCATAACACATGACCTGGCATGTGCTTTGACAGCAAGTTATACAAGAAAGATGACAATACAACAGTTACAAAACCCAAATATAACAGTGCCAGGATAAGCCTCTAGAAACACACTTTGTGACATAAAGCCATAAATCTTTACCATTTGAACTAAAGACTTATAGCTCTTAGAAGCAGTAGCCTAACTCAGCCTAACAACTGCTGAGGTCAAAAGATATACCCATACTGTATTATGGCAACTAAGTAAATATTTACCATAGCTGTTTTCAAAAGGCTAGGTTAGCAAAGTGAGTAAGACTATGAGAGTGTTCTGGGCCCTCTTTTCAATGCTGGAGTAATTGACTTTAGGCAAGCTTTTAGTCCTCTTATTTGTTAAATGGGTGAATTACGGAGTTTTGGGTTTTGATTGGAGATTATTGAGAAAAGCCATTTTACTCTATTGCCTATCTGCTTCCAACACACAGACAGCTGGGATGCTCATTAAGTGTTTCCTCAAAGAGCACTTTAAAGGAAAAAAAATTTAGCAAACTAAAGCCAGAGCAAATTTATGAAAGAGGTGGTAATTTTAGTCACACTCCCCAGACAGTGAAACACTAGGTTCATATGCTGCTATGAGGAGTTTTTAAATCACCGTTACCTTCTACTGCACTACTCTGCAAATAAAAATGGACTCTTCTGAAATACAACTGGAGATTTAACACCTAAAACAGCATTAATAGCCACTTCAACACAAACACATCTGTAAGATATACATATACACGCCCAAATTTGAGCTCACAGTTCTTAGTATGACAAGAATAAAAAAAAAATCTCCTCTTTGAATGAAAGTTTTCAGAACGTATTCCTTCCCAATAATACTGAAGAGTTGATATTGAGATCTAAATCTTTTCGTAACCTGTGGATTTCAGAGCAGCGTAGTGCAGAATGATCACGTCTCTCCAAAATCTTCATGGCCAAAAAACATTTACAAAGAGACCTCTTCAGCTACCAACAGAAATTATATACTCTAACTTTCACAAATACTAAAATGGATCTGTTAATAACAATTTTCTATAAAACCAGAAATATATGAATACATGTAAGATACGAATTAGTAGAAGTTGGTGCATGAAAGTGTCAGAACTGACTAGTTTGTAGAGCCAAACAAAATAAGCCACAGTTCCTAAAATTGTTTCTTCAGTTCAAGGACATTTTTTTCCCTTCCCCAAAAGGCATATTCTCTTTTCTAAGTCATCGCCTTTTTGCCAGGTTCCAAAACAGGCCCTTCAGTCCCAAGTTTGCTTTGTCCACTAGCCTCTAACTATTAAGCGGAAGAAAAAATTAAGAGAAAAAATGAGTAACTTGAACAAAAGTTCCCAAAACTAACAGCTTCCACAGTTTGTGCCAATATTTCCTCAGGAAGCTATAACTTTATATGAGCAAATTCCAATGATTTTGAATTCTAAAAGTACTAAAGAAAATATTTTCAAGTCAAAAGACTGCACATTTAAGCCTCCCATATGAACTGCGAGGGACTACAGGTCTTACAGAGCTAGGAGACAGGACAGTCTCTCCGGTTTTACAGGGCTACAAGCAGCAAATACTTTACTAAGCCCAAAATAAAAACCTGAGATTGTGCTCAGAACTTTAAAAACATAAATGTTATGTAATAAAAAGCACAAAGCTCAAGAGAGTTGCTCATCTGAAAAATATGCAAAAAACCTTTCAAAAAGAGACATTTATTCCAACACATCTTAAAGAGGCAGAAGGGATTGTGTTCCCTCTATTTTCACATTGTGTACAGCTTTTCCAAAAGGAAATGCTTATCACAGGTGCAAGCATACCCTGTAAAACAGTAGACGTTAGGGTTGCACCGATTAGCAAAGCAGCATTTACAATGACAGTTATCTTAATAATGAGATGTCTTCACTTTTCTCTCTCATGGAAAAAATAAAGAAGGCAGACATATTTCAATATTTTTTTTCCTTATACTAAAGGCTAGATTTCCGATTTTTCAGGTACCACTCAATTTCAAGAATCATATCCCTTTCACTCTCTGCATCTTTTCCATTCTTAAATGACACTGTCATATACACCCAAGGATATGAAAGTGATGAGTTAATGTAACATGTAGTGTTCCTTATCAGCCTGAGAAAGGCGCCTTGTGAAGATACAACTGTCCATTCTCTGTGTACTTTTTAAGCTCTCAGAACACAAACTGAGATTTAGTTCATCTCTCAAACTAATGAGCAGTTTCTTTTTTTTGTGGTGTGACAGCTCTCCCTTCTAAACTAGATCATAAAACCACTGCCAAGAAAAAAACAAGCATGTTCAATAAAAACTGTTAGAGGTACAGACTGATGACTGCACATGTACCTATGAGACAGCAAGTCCTGTACTGATTAGTCCTAGAAGGATACAGGAGTTGTCCAGGCTTTTAACTGTCCACTGGAAAGAATTTTTCAGAACTCTTAAGCAGATTAGGCAGGCAGGGAAAATATTTTACTGTGAATCATCCAATGACCATACATAGATCTAATATACTTTTATCTTCCCTGCAGAACAATTACCCCCAAAACTTCTGCAAAAGCTCAGGGAAGAAAAGTGATGGAAAAGAATCTTTGAACTATGTGTCAAAATCAGCTAAGTTAAAAGGAGCTGGGATCTACAGTTTTGAAACACCTAAGTTTCAGATATTTGGTAAACTGGCAGGAAAAAGCCAAATAAAAATTACAAGAAACACTTTATTGCCTCACGTTCACAAAAAGAAAAGAAATGAAGTTTAAAAATTATAATCAAAACTGTTCCTGTATCACTTGAAATACAAATTTGAATGGACAAGCATCTCGGTCATTACAAGCAAGAGAAATCCAAGAAGCTGTATACATCTGCTGTGGAGAAACCGACTTCGACATGAGACTGTGCTGATGAATGCTCCTCTATGACATATACACTAAAAACATAATTCTACTATGATTTTTGGAAAAGCAGAGCATATGTTTATTTAGAAACTGATACTGATTTTCAATTATTCCCCTTATTCAATTATTTTTTTTATCCATAGCCCAGCTACTTGCCTCCAGCACAATCACTGCAATGATGAACCAATACTGGCTTCTTATTTTTCCAATGTATTTTCAACTTTTTTTTGTGATTGTTATTTTATGGAAAAAGTACACCATCTCTTTTAGCCCGCACAACATAAAAAAAATTCAGCTTGTTATCCGTATATTTCAGGGACTAGGGGCTTAATTTATAACCCCCTCTCAGTAAGCAGTGCTTGCCACCGAATACAACATTATGTATTAAATGGATTAATATTTCCTTCTGCAATCCACAGATTTCATTTTGTTTGGCTGTTTAGCAACTTTTATATGAAGGCACCCAAAGTCAGCATTCTATGTAGACAGACCATGACTTAATACACAAAGAACTGCAGGTGCTCAACTCTAAGGAAAAAAAACAACCCAATTATATAACATTTTAAATCCTAAGAAATCCAATTCCCACCTATATTTAAATGCTGTTGCTTTGGTATTTCACCTGTTTACTGTTATTTCCCATAAGAATTATTAATGTATGCACGAACCTTCCATCAAATGCCCTGGCAGTTGTGTAGGAATGTTTTAGAAAATACTGTTACATAGCCTTTTCCACAATCTCGTCTGTAGGGGGCTGAGCACACCCCCCACCCCGCCGATAACCTGTGCTGTTTATCTTTTTCAACATGTTTCTGTACAACACTGTTTCTCATTCTGAAAATTTGGCTTCAAAAGGTCTGTCCGTTGCTATCTCCATTGCTCAGGAATAGCTCTGTTGATTTACACTGATAAACAAAGATAACGTACCACCATAAGCAATGAAGTCAATCTGCAAAGTACTGAGTAGGAAAAAAGCTTGCCATGTTATCACCATTATGCACTACAAAGTAAAATTACAGCCTTGTTAAAAAAAAAGGGGGGGATAAGAACTGGACTTCTTTTTTTGCAATGCACCACTTCTTGCTATTTACAATATTATGCCATCTAGTATGCTTTGCAATACTGTATTTAAAGCATTTATGTACTGAATACCATACTGATGCTGAGTGGGAATACCAATTAGAAAGGAACACGACTCAGCTTCTCTCTTTGAAAGCAACTGCACAAACAAGCAAAACAATCAAACACATCTCACATTCCAGCAAGCAGAAAACCAGAGATAATTACACAGAACACAGGAGAACTCACCATGACTAAAGCTCCAGTGCAGCTGAGGAATCTCAGTCTAACCGCTCTGCAATCTCACCTTAAACCTGCAAAGCTCTCGCAGGAGGTTTTTCATGGCAACTGTTACTAACAGTATCTTTCTATCAACTGCTAAAAACAGGTACTTTATACACCAGAGCACAACATTCCTTCTGATCTAGCAGTTTCTGAACAACTCTCCTAAAAGAACCACCTTTGGAAGAGATTTGCTCCCACTCTGAGAAGGCAAGTGTGTTAACTTGTAAGGAACCATGAACTAGCACCCTACCTGCCAACAGGTTCATGGAGCAAGATGAAAATTATGATACCACAGCCAGAACCAATACAGAATAGAGGGTAAATGAAATATACATTAAGGTCTGCTTGTTCTGACATTTTTCTCTAAAGGGGATTCTGCTTTTGCTGTACAAGAAATACTTACTAGGCAAAATTCATAGGCACAGGAGCACTTCAAGCTTCAGCAAGCTTTGTCCTAACACGCCTTCATTTTCTGCACTTCCCAAGCAATCTTTGCTAGTCAGAGATATTGACCTTTAAATATGAGTCTGCCTCATTTTAAGAAGGCCTACCATAATACTTCCAAAATTTTGTTGTTGCAATCGAAAGATATGTTTCTGACAGCTTCATTAGCAGCACACCAGCTTTGAGACTGTCCTGCTAATAATCTGATATTCAACTCCCTTAACCAAATTTAAAAAAACCCACAAACACAACTACAGTATGAAAATACAACTGTACAGATATAGAGCTCCAAAATAATCAACATTTATGCCTTGGATGTCTATTTAACACCAAGTTCAGCAAGTTGTTCCACTGACCACAACAGACTGCAAACTGTCGCATGATCCAAGCATATGTAACTGATCATATTGAGAGTTGTCATATGCCCCACATTCTCTACATCTTTACCATGAGCTATCTCCCTACTTCTAAAACCTGAGAATTTCTACAGTTTACAGCACAAAAGTAATTAAATAAACTATCTTCTCTAAAGATCATTCCAAACAGTAGGAGTCACACTCCTTAACCATGTAGCTACAGACTTAAAAGTCTGAGACTGGAGAATATTGTGCAACCTGTTTTTAAGCAAAACTACCCAATCTAGATGAGGGAGGCAGAGAAAGACAATTCGTAAGGCTTAAAACAAATGGAAAAAACAATTACACAATATGACTTGCTCTTCCATGGAAAACTCCTATGCTAACATTTATTCTCTCTGAGCTTGTATATATCTCCATTAAACTTCAAAGTTTATTAAAGCACTATTGTTGTAATTCTAAGCCTTTACAGAGAGAATCAGTGATTTTAATGGGGTTCCAAACAGGGTCAGGGGTTACTTAGCTGAAGCCTATTAGGGGCTAGTACAAACTATAGAAAAGCAAAACTCACCTGAGGAAAAAAAAGGTGCTAAAAGACCAAGGACACTTTCAACTTAAGAGCTATAGGATTTTTAAGTGCCTCTATTACCTTCAGACATGCATGTTTGCGAATTTACAGGCCAATTTGGGGGGAGTTTATATATTTTTTTTTTAAACTGTTCTTCCTTCCTCTTGCTGCATGAAAAAACTCCACAGAAAGGACACCAACAAGTATAACAGCAAAACAATGACACTCAGTAAGAGGCTATTTGGCAGCTGAGACAACAGCAAGAACATCTGCGATAAGTACAGAGACTTACAGGAAGAGGGAATATACACAAAGTCAATGCAGAAAGGTGCTATATTTGTCCACATTTATAGCATGATTTTAAACATCTTCTAAATGTGTATGAAGGTTTTTCTGACAGTAAGAGCCCCAGAGCTGGAAGACTGGATATAAATATATACATGTAGAACTTATATCTTTTGTATTAAATACTGTCTTCCTCCTTTGGTGACCTCTGTGGGGAGGCCTGTATGAATAGAGACATTCATCCAAGAAAAAACGTTTTAGGATTGAGATCTGCACTTATTTAACGGTTTTACAAAGACAGGTAAGGCCAAACTGTGAATGTATCACTAAATATTTTCCTGTAGAACCTCTATCAAATAATATAATAATCCAAACCTGCTTAAACACCAATAAGGTTGCATTTGGCAAATTATGCACTAGCAGCAATATTTTCTGAAAAAGCACTAACTTTAGGAAGTCAGTGCTCTTACTTTTTAGGACCACACTGAACTGGTGTCTCAGAGGAGATGTTACTAAAACAAGTATTGCTAGAAGCCTACAATGTTTAGCCTGCGTGATTTTTATCCATTTGTTTACTGTGATTTCAAAAAACTTTGCCTTATAAGAATGTCTCCTGCAGTCAACAGTGACTGTATTAAGATGGTTGAGCATTATTCAACATTCATGTTTAAGTGCACGTAGGGGTTTTTTAACTGAAATATTACTTGAGTAAAATGTGAGATAAAGCCTACAAATGGAAAGATTTAAAAATGTCTTTCCCAGGTAATATTTACGATTTTTTGCACTTTAAAAGTATAAAATGATTTTTCCCCTCATGTGGAGCATTTCATTTTATGGGGAAATTAAACATCCCCTGCCCTAAAAGCTAGCAGCTAAGGAAATGACTCCAAAGTAAGAGAGCCATGAATTCTGAAGGCATTTTGAGGTACAAATAACAAATTAATGCTGTTAAATACTTTTGACACACCATGTTTATGCATCTTTTAAACATGAACATAACTATTTGGTGATCAAAGTGCAGATGTGCAATCAACATCATTGTGATCTTTGTTACCATTACTGTAATTCATGCAAAAACATTTCAGTTATGGCCATGCCCGTACACAGCAGGTATGGGTGACAAGCCTGCCAAGGGACCTACTATTTGGAGAATTTTCCAAGTATTCACACAAAAAGCAAACTAGTCAGGGTGACAATTTTCCCCAGAATCAAAGACTTAAAAAAAATTAAATTTAATCAGTTACAGACTGATTACAAAATACTTCTCCAAGTGGTGCAGTTTAAAACTGATTTTGTACTCATCCTGCACAGCAATATGTGATTACAGGGAGGAGAGAAATGGTGAACTAGGCTCCAGCAGGGTTCTGAAATTCTATTGTTCTTGGTGTCATCTGAACAGAGAAACCCAAAAACATTTGTGGTAAAGCTGTTTTGTAACTCAGTGAGTTAACTTGGTAACTTCTGTAATAGTTGATGGGGCCCCATAAGAAAATAAATTTAAAGAAAGTGACTCAGAGCTACACCCACTGTGTAGTTTTCCTCCATCCACATTTTCAACTCTCAGGCAATCTCAAATCAGCTCAGTGCACTTAAAGAGAAATGGTAAAGAAATTGTTTAGTGATTCAGCCACTTATCTATGTTAGGAATAAGGAAGACTGAAAATTTCTCACATGGTTGATAATTTCTGCTTATGATTTGGAAAACCCCAAAGGAAACACAGACCCTACAGTACTAAACCACAATTTATTGAAATTGCAGCTCATAGACTGGACAACTAATTAGAATTGTTACCAAGTAAAAACAAGTCATTTATCCTTGTCACTAACACTGCAAAAATACTAAAGCTCTTACATTCTTCTCAGTGTATACTGTTTACTTGTTCCATTTCATCATGCTTTAAAGTAGTGAAAGTCAACTAGCAAGTCTTATTCCAGTTTGCAGTCTGTATTTTTCCACTCTAAATTTAAAACTGTATGGTAATTGAAATGCTACATTATTGTGCTGATACATATGAAACAATGAAAGCATTTCAGCCTTAGGCAAATGTAAATCCCAGAGCAATGTTTAGTCCTTAAACAGTGGTCATGTGTGGGAGCACAGAAGGGTGGGAGAACTGGTAATACCAATAAAAACTCTACAGACAAGGTCTCTGTACCAGCCTATCACAGGTAATGCAATCACAGAAAGTGGCACCATGCTCCATCAACCCTTTCTGGTATTAGCATGGAGAATCTGAAGTCTCTTTCCCTTGGCTGTGGACTGGGGCCATGCATCTCCTCCTCCAAAATCCACATTACTTTACATAGATACAGAGTGGATTTTGCCTCTCTGATGATTTTTGGCTGCCACTAACAGCTAGTAAATGCTACATATGGCATGCAAATAGCTTGACCTTGTTTCTTTGAACTTTGTGTCAACTAATAAACCAAAACACGTTTTGCAGATTATGATTTTTCATGTTTTAAGTAGGTTAAAAACATCTGGAGTTATCACATATGAATAGCAGAAAGGTAAGAAAGTTTTCTTCTCAGTTTCCCCATGTCAGGTGTTTTCTTTACAATCTCTTTCCACATCACATGTACTCCACAATATTCAGAGTACTTTTCACAAGTGCAACACCATCTCCTCATTATACCGATGTCGTTTGCATTTCGATATTCTGCCCATACCCGAATGTCAGCTATGACACACTGACTACACGGGAGGGAGCAGCTCGGCAGGATTCCTCGGGAGCTGCAGCAGCACAGGAAGTGGGAACAGTGTGGAAACTGGCAGGAGACAGACCTCATCTTTGATCCGTACCTAGCAATCCCCAGTTCAGACCTTTGGGGCTCTCTTTTCAAGGGCTGGGGAAAAGAGGATCTAAGAGTCATACAGACAAAAAAAAAGAAAAAAGAGAAAGGACTACAGGGTTAACACCATCTGAAATCCGATCTCGTCAGAAAGCAACTAGAACAAGTAAAAAAGTGACAAGGAGTAAAGCTGCAGATCCCTTCAGAGAAAAGGCGAAAGAAAACATGGGCAACCAGCAGGGACAGGAGGTTCTAATTCTGAACTGGGATGAGGGGCAGCTCTAGGAAAAAGGGAAACCTAAGAGCAAAGACTAAACAGGAAAAAGGAAAAGGAAAGTAGAGACACAGGAGTGTAAACTCAGCAACAAGGTAGAGGAAAGAAAACATGTTACAACTTGTTAACTTACAGTAAGCTTTTCACATACTTATTTTTCCTAACACAATACAGAAGGTTAACAGCAATTACCATTGCCTGTGACCCTAGTCAATAACTTACAGTAGTTATCTTAATATTTTACTATCCTGTTTAGGCAAGAAAAAAAAATTAGGAGCCATTTAGCCAAATAGCACCCCTCCCCACCCTTATTTTCTTTAAATGATTGATTCCAACCAATTCCTTTATTTGGAAAGTAAATAGAAAAAGAGTATATATTTAGGTAAATATATTTGCAAGTAGATTTTCTAAAGAGCTGAAAAGTCAGAAACACAAGTTACTTTCAGAAGTTGAAATGGTATTTTGCCTCTCTGCTCTCTCTTTCACAGAAGCAACCGTAAGACTTACCGACACATAGGGAATGCTGTCATTTCAGGATAACTGTATACTTATTTACATGGTTAATGTATGTTCTAAAATAGAAATAAACACAAACATTGCATCCATGAGCGAAGCTCCATCTCTTACCAATTGCTCATTTCCACACACGTGCAGCCCGGTGAAAGTGCCCACTAGCAGAAAGGCTAGGCAGGAAAGCCTGCTGGCTCCTCCCTCTGCAGCTGGTACCTCCTGCCCAGGCTCAGGAATCACATCCCACCTGCCACTGATGTTCAGGTGAGGAAGAGGCATTTGAGCCAAACAGAACAATCGAAGAAAGTAATTTAGGAAGTCTGTGAACTAAGTTATATGTACATGAGATATCCTAACAATAAGGTAAATCCATCATGAAATGAATGCATAAGATTAATCATGGAAAGTTACTCATGGAAAAACTGGTAATTCACTTCTTGCATACTTCTACGTTTTAGAGAACAAAATGAGGTCTTCCTGAAAACACACTGGAGCACTAGCTCTGCCAGGAAGATGCTTCATCTGGATAAATCATCTTAGCTGCTTTACAGACAAAACCTTTTCAGCCAGTGTGAAACTAGATCAAGAGCTCTAACTAGTCAAAACGACCAAATAAATACCCACAAGTATTTCCTGCTCTGCCACACCACTGGAATCAAACTGTCTCGATGAGTCTGTAAGCGAAACGAAAGTCACACTGAATTAAATGCATCTAATTTGTAACAAAGATAGTTGTTCAGCTGGCAATTTTATACAGGTTTAAGAAAACTTTCTAACTATAGAACCTAATTATTGGAATTCCATAAAGCCTTGGCTCCTATAACAACTGCGTGTTCTTTCCTTCCTGCCCATATATCTTGTGTATTATTTTTTCCCCCCAATATCTGAGAATAAAGTGCTTTAGCAGACACTGGACAGCCTTTAAGCCACGACAAGTAAGGGGAAAAACTGTGGAGCCCCATATGAAGCAATTAAAGAAGAATGAAAGCCAAGCTCTGCAAAATAAAATGGCAAAGACCTAAAGTAAACAGAAATTATGTTCTCTGAGAAGGGACCCCTATTAAATTCGAGGTCAGGGATCCACCAGGCAACACTGCTCCTCCTCCTCGTGCTCACCTAAGAGCAGCCCGGCTATTCTGTGTGAGGTATCAGCTGCCTGATAAGTAACTAACCACTACCAGGTATTTACATGGTTTCACTTGTTGTCCCAATGCAAATCC
The DNA here is from genome assembly GCA_026212715.1 of Elanus axillaris. NCBI lineage: Eukaryota > Metazoa > Chordata > Aves > Accipitriformes > Accipitridae > Elanus > Elanus axillaris. The sequence goes on along the minus strand of JANZLQ010000002.1, from coordinate 3,067,629 downwards.
CGGCCTTTCTAGTCCAGTCTCAACTTCACCCTCAGTAAAAACTGGCAAACAGACCGACCTACCTAAAAGTCCAAAACAGCCTTCAAGAGAAAAGGAAGCACCGAAAACCCGAAAGGAGGCTGGAATGTAGCTACACACGTATACGCTAACACGTAAAGCCTTTTATGTCGGGAATTCGCAGTAATAACAGAGCGAGGACAGAGCCCCGACGGGGAGAGCATCCACCTGGCACCTACAGCGGCTTTATCGCCGTGAAATTCCTAGAAGGTGTCGGCTCCGAAGCCGCCCTGCGCTCCCCGGCGGGGTCTGGCACAATCTATTTAGCGCAGGATCACGTCGCAAAACTTCCAGCCGAGGTGTAGGCAGAAGAAAGCGCCCTTTGCCGCCGCCGGACCCGGGGGGGGGGAGCCCCCAAGGCCGCGGCTGGGGGCCAGGGCGCCCGCGGGTGCCCCGGGGCGGCTGCCGGCGCCAGCCCGGACGGGGCTGCGTGACCCGCGGCAGGCAGGACGCGTCCCGCCGCCGCGCCGGCGGCTCCTCCGCGGGTCCCGCCCGGCCCGGCCCGGCCCGTGGTGGCGGGGAGGCCGTCCGCAAGTCCAGCCCCGGCACCTGCGGGCGGCCCCGAGCTCCGGCGGCGGGAGCCGGGCTGCTGCGCAGCGCGGGCTTTGGTCCCTCCCGGCGGGAACCGGGAAAGCGAACCAGCTCCCGCGGGGGTGAGAGCAGCGGGAGGAGCTGCCTGGAGCGGGGCGCGAAGTCCGTGTTTTGTGGAGCGGGGGGAAAGGAGGGCGAGTGAAGCGCAGATGTCGGAGAATCTGCCAGAAAGCCGCTTGGTGCGGGAGCAGCCCCGAAAGGAAGGGGAGGGACAGCGCTTCTGCGGCGGGGGCAGGCTGGAAAGCGGCTGCGAGCTTGGCAGCGGGGGAAGGGGGCAGGTGGGCTCCCTTCGTAGCCCGTGTGCGCCTCTGCGTTTTGAGGTGTAGGGGTTTTTTATATATCAGTATAGAATCGTAGGATTAGCATGCGCTTATTTTGTTTGATGTTCAGAATCAGTTTATCCTGACTACAACGTGAGCGGTTTCTATGGTTTTCCTTCCTTAGAAACATCCATTCTTTCCTACCAAGTAGCAAAAATAAACTTCATTAAAGGCTTATGTGCAAATACATTTGCTGTGAAAAGGCTTTGTAAATGCAAATGCATCGTGCTTTTGGTAAATATAATTAACATTCTAATTAGGCAGCTGCAGGTGAGCTTTCACAGCGTGTTTTCACTGTCTAAATTAAACTTGCATTGTAGACCCATTAATTCTTTCACATCGTATAGCTTTTCTGTTTCTGTTACATTGGTTAGGCATTATTGTTTTTTAATTCAGATCCACCCCTGAGGCTTGGTATTTGCTGCCTCTGGTATCTGTGAGAAGTGAGGAAGAGAAAAGCACTATGCAGAATGCAAAAATAAGTCAACTTTGGGAAAAGCTGAAGGCACTGTGAAGCTGCTTTCTTGAGAAAGGTGCTTAAATGTTACTGTTGCTTGCCCTTACTCTTCCTATTTATGACCTTCATCTCTGTTGTGTTAAGGCAGAAGTTGACTTTTCAAGTGTTGTTGGTAAATGCCAGCAACTCGAGTATTTGAAGACAAGAGTTTGCAGATACCTGTGCTGAAAAATCCAGAAAGTATCAATTTGTTCTCTCTTCTGGAGCCTCTGTTAGGAATTTTTATCACAGAACCAAGAGCTTATTTTCCTTCTAGCACTGCAATTCATGTACCTCTCTTTCCTTATCTACCTTTTAGAATGCAGTGGCAGTGGGGTTTTGAGTTATTACACTGGTAAATACCAGGAGTGCATTATCTATTAAATGGACTGTTTTACCAGTTATCAGCCTTATTTCTAGTAAGGACAGTTTATGTTGTATATCATAAACTGTGGCATTTCTTTTAAAAAATTTAATTTCATTTAATCTTAATAATATATTTGCTGAGGTTTTTTTGTATGTAAGGGAGGGAAAAATACATGAGCCTATTGATTTTTGTGTCCTGTGTGGATCTATGCTCCTTTAAAAACTGTTAGCAATACATAGTATCTATGTACTTGAACCGCTTTTGCATTCACAGCTAACTTATTTTTGTGGCAGAAGCTGCTGCACTGGCAATCTAAAAATGATTCTTTTCACACATTTCAGTTGCTCATGAAATGCTTGAAATACCGAATCAGGTAGCACAGCATCTTGTAACAAGATGCTTATGAAATGATTTATTTTAAAAGTTTGTTGCAGACTTGCTGTTTTAATCATATGTGAGTATTAAATGATTTTTTTTTCAAAAGAACGACTGCTCGATTGTATGCTATGCATATCTTCCTACAGTTAGAGTTTGTGCAAGATGTTCTTCAGTTGTCTTGAACAAAAATATTAAGATGGTATCCTGAGTACATGCTGCACAGAGGTTTTTTGAGTTTTGATATTATGGGTTTTTGGACATTTCAATGGATTTAATAAATTTCCTTCCCTACCCACCAGCTTCTCGGTGTACACCTACAGTGCAGAGCTGTGGTCTAATTCCCCGCACCCCCCCGCCTTTAACTGTTAAGTGCTTTGCTCTGCTAAATTACTGTTAATTAAAAGATGTGGTAACGTACTGGGCAGTGTTAGGTCTGATTTGTCTTGTGTGTCATACAGTGGGAAAACAGTTAAGTTCAAGTTATAAGTACAAAATGTTACTAACATAACATATTCGAGTACAAGGAATTGGTGATTCTGCTGCTTTGAAGTAGAGTGGTTATGACATTGCTATGCAGTTTTATGCATTTCATGTGGAATAACAACTTTATATTTTCCCCTACAGGCGGAGTACAACATTTAAAAATGCTGGAGATTATCTGGGTGAAGCTAGAGATTGCATTTAATGTGATTGTGTCTTCAGACGTTCTGCTCCTGCATTTCATGAGCTGAAATATTTTATAAAAATGAAAACAGATAACCTTCACTGATCTCCAAGTTAACCGTGGCCTGTAAATGCAGAGAAGACTTCCTGAAGGAGGAATAGATTCATCACATATGTGGACTTTCATTGTTGCTCAAGGATATACTTTTTTTTCCCTTCATTCTAAAAGGCTATCTACATGAAGATGAATCTACATTTAAGATAGGATTTGTGGAATTAGGTGAATGAGGATATTTTTAATGAGTTACCGACAATTATTTCCATCTGTGTTTCCAGCTTTTTTTTTAATATGTAAAAATGGAGGACAAGTCCAAAACAGTAGAGCTGATGTATTTCTGTGAGGCCTTTATGTAAGATTCTGTTGTCTGGACGTGGTGCTAAAGGACAGGCAATCTGCTTTTGATCAGCTGATTGTAACTGCGGAAAGAGACCCTTTAAACTGAAGTAACTTACAGCTGAAATTATTTTGCTCTTTGGCTTGCACAGAATGAAAGGGAAAATTAAGTTTTACTGGTCAGGGGCATTTTACTGAACTAAAAAAGGGACAGTTACATTACTCTTGTTTCCACTTCAAACCAAGAACTGTCAACGTATTTTTCTTAGAATTTGACTACTAGGGAGATCTCGACAGAGTAAAGCAAGTCAGATGTCAGCAAACGACTCTTCTCCCCCATCCTTACAGAAGTTTTCCCCACCTGCGTGTCATGCTGCTGCACCACAAACCCCAACTTTGTCTTCAAGTCCCCAGTCGGGGCTCTCCAGTCGACTCTCCAATGGCAGTTACAGTACCCAGAGCCTCACCAACTCCCGGGGCTCTATGCATGGGGTCTCCTTCCTTCTGCAGATTGGTCTTACTCGAGAGACTGTCACCATTGAAGCTCAGGACCTGTCCCTCTCTGCTGTTAAAGACCTCGTGTGCTCTATAGTTTACCAGAAGGTATGGTATGACACTACTGCGTCCTGCTGATGGCAACAGCTGTTTTGTAACAGACTGCTAGGAATAATGACATGTGACCAAAATATGCCAAGAAGTTTGGTACAGTGACAAAGATCCATGTTAGATGTTTGCAGTTAGGCACAAAGAAATTTTGTTAACTCCCAAGATAGAAGCTTTTAATTTAAAATGAGTAAACCCTCCTGTTATTTTCTTGCTTGTGAAATCTAGTAAAAGAAGATGTAGTAGTAAATTTTCTGCAAGGATTAGTTTTCATGATGTGGAGAACGTGCTTTTTTCCTTTCAGTAATTGTCACTGATATCTTAGGTTTTTACTGGTTTATGCTCACTGCTGTTAAGGAGTATTCTTGGAACAGTATAGCCAGCTGTAATGAAAGGACCAATTGTGGCTACAGAAATGCATTGCAGGCCTGCAGACTTGCATGATCCTAGCTTTTTTTTTTTGTTTCTAGTTAATTAAAACCCTCACCAAACAGCTAATACTGTCCTAGTATTGTTATTCCATATAAGGAATACATGCGTTACTCTTCTATGAGAGGATTATTATCAACATAATTTCTATTAAGAGAGGGTCAACCAAGAAATAAAAAAAAATCTTAACATACTTTTCGAATGTGTCTTGGTTAAGCTATTGCAAGTTCTGACTCTCTAGGAAGGAAATATCATTGATCTTGCTGTTTTTGCATCCAAGTTTTATCTTTATTTAGGTTAGGTAGGTTAGATCCTACTAAGCAACCTGAAAAGTAGTTAACATTGTTTCACAAAATGATGAAGAAATAATTTCTCTTTTCCCTCAAGGCCAGGGGTGGATGAGAGAGGGAAGGTGTTGAAGGTAAATTATTTTATAGGGAATTGTTTTCTCCATGTTGTGATTTCTATTTATGGTTGATTAGTTTTATTAGATGGTTCTTTTTCACTTAATAGCTTGAAAGAAAGTAAATGCAAACATTACATGAACTTTCATTTGCATATGCTTGTATATCTTTTTTCCCCTATCTCACGACTTACTGCATCTTCCATATTTTCACAAAATAGTTCGCAAGCAAGCTGATTTTGTAATAACTTTATGGGCTACCAAAATGTAGTTCAGCATGTTGGTTCCTTTCTGAAGAGACAAGTTATTTGGGTCAATTTATTTTTTTTTGATACCATGCATGTTAGGTGCACTTTTTCGCAGCCATTTTAGGGGCTGCTTTTTCTTTCTGTATCAACAGAAATCTTCTGTTTCTTCTTTGCATCTGCATATTTCCTGTCTCCTATCTTAAAGAAAGATGAAAACAAATACAATCGCACTTTTCTTTTTCCTTTCAGTTCTTTTGACAGGCTCAGCTAAAAATTTAGCTCCGGCTCTTGTTTTAGCTCAAGAAACTTCTTATATATCTACTGCAAAACTGATGAGGATTTAATGATCAGTTTTCCTCTTCTGTCTGGCTTTGCTTCAGTTTATGCCCTCCTGCAGCTGATGCTACTGGTAAATGACTGCTCAGTGAGAATATGTTTGCAGGCAGCAAACTGATCAGGAAACAACCTCATATGTGGATTCATCTTTCATAAGTAGTTTTGCAGCCAGTGCACAAGTAGCAGTATCTTCCCTCTGCCCAGCATCTGACAGCAGTATGTCCTGCCATGACTTTTTCTCTTGGATATGATGACTGTTGCAAGCATATTAAATATTCTAGTATTAATACATAATCTTGTATTTATGTAAAAATTGTAAACTGTGTTTTTCTGTGTACTGTCATGCATATGGCTGCTTGTTTTTTCCAGTTGAAAGCTTTGCAGCTACTGAGTATGCTTTTGAGATTCAACAGCATTAAAGCTTCCCTTTCCTTTGGTATTCTGCAGCCTGCTTAAACTGTTTTTTCTTGACTGGTTCCTGGCTCTCAGCTTCAGAGTACTGTATAGTTTGTTCTTGTGATAGTTCTGTAGTTAGCAGTATCTATTTACTGTTGCACTTTTTTAATGAAGGAGAAATATCTTTTTTTTTACTTTGAATCATTTATAGCTTTTCTTCTTATTTGAGTAGTGTCTTTACTAGAACTAAATGGAAGTTTCCTTGCTTTTTTTTAATAGTGCTTTTAAAGCACATTTCAGCCTTGTATTTCTCTACATATCTATAACAAAAAAAGTTTCAGGTATCTTTCCTCATTTTCTTGGGAGCTTGAACTGCCTGCCAAACTCTATTTCAGGCTACAATTACAGTATCAAAAACATTGATTAGGACTTATAGCAGTTCTCTGAGGAGGCTGGATTTTAACCTTTGTTAAAGTAATTATAGCATCCTCAGAAGTCTGCAGAAAAATAACTTAATGTCTTACCTTTATTTCAGGGGAAATTAATCGACTCGTGGGGAGAACAATACTGCAGAAGCCTGTGTTGGAGGGGAGTTTAGTTAGGAAATAAGTACTGTGTTGACCTAACGCATTTTCATAACGCGTTCTGTCTTGCTAGTCTTGCTATATTGTTGATGGTCAGCTGTGCTTCCTGCTTCGAATGCTGCTGTTTGGTGTAGCTTGTTCAGGTTTTGCCGCAGGGTAATTAAAAGTAGCATCAGCAGAACTGAAACTAAAGAGACCTGTCTGCAAGGAGAGCAAGATGAGTAATTCAAATATTTAATTTGTCTCTTAGCTTTGTTAAAAATATTCTAAACATCGGGAGAGGAGCAAAAACTTTTTGTCAAGTTTAAAGTTAAATTCGGGTAGCACTGTGTTAGGGGTATTGTATATTGGAACACTTAATAGAAGTCCTCAGAAAAAACAAACTTTAGACTTTATAGGGGTCCTTCAAAAGATTCTTGGTTACAGCCTCAGTCTATCTACTCTGTTCATTCCTTATCTAGATTGCTGTATATTAAAGTACCAGACATACAGTTCTCAGAGGGAGTCTGAAGAGGAACCAAAGCATGACCAGATATGACTGCTGGAATAGAGGGAATGTGTTTAATAGCAGAAAAATGTGTAGCATAAGTTGCAGATGGACAGTGTGTGTCCTTGCACAATGATCAGATATTACAGAGGCAAATTCTTAATCCTGTTTTGTGTTTAAATACTCTTTCTTCATTCCTCACATGAGAGGACATGAAGTAGAACATAGGGCTTACTAACGTAAAACCAGAAACTTGCATGTGGTGATACTCCACTGCTTGCAAACTAAGAACTATGTAGGACAGCATGCTCTAAAGGCTTTATTCTAACTTATTTATTTTGTTCTAGTTCACTAACAGCTATAAATGAAAAATATTTGATTGTTCTGTGCTATTACTTATATAGTATCAGTACCTGCAATCTTTATAACGTTTTTCTTAAACTTATGAATCTTTACTTTCATAGTTCTGAAACTTCCCTTATCTGCTTTTTTTCATCTATAAACCCGTCCTTCGTCCTTTTCATTTTCAGTCATACTCAGCATCCTCCTTCTTTACATACTTTTCCTCCAATGGCTTTGCTACATTTTGCTCTGAAATAGGCCAACTGCCTTTCTACCTTGGGGTGTTTGCCTGAAATTCTTGTGATCCTTTCTAACTGTTGCCTTCTCTTTGACTTGAATAGTTACACACTGTTCACGCATACAATCTGTTTCTTCACCTTCCAAACTAGTTTTTCTACTTCACTGAACCCACCCAAATGGTCACCACTTAGCAAAGGCAAAGGGGTATTTCTTATGTCTCACTGATTAACAAACCTCTCTCGAATTTTTCTTCTGTGTTTTCATAACATGGTGCTCTCATATGTCTTAACTGTAAAAAAGAAAGCCAAACCAAACTTCTTTTTCCTCACTCTCTTCCTTGTCTTTTTCTGGCCTTATATATTTCTAGTGTTTCATTCATGTTTGCTGTACTTTTTTCCTGTCTGTTTACCTTATTGAACTTGATCCAGCCTAGTATTTTTTGGTCTATCTTGTGTCTTATTTAGTTCACCTCCAAAAGTAATTTTTCCTTTCGTGGCTTGCCTGTTTCAGGTTTGTTATCAAGCCTTTTCTACCAACAATGTTTACAAGTCTGCTATTGCTGAACTTTTCCATATGTAGTACATTGGGTTTTTTTATTTCTTTGTTCGAAGTAGTCGCAAAATTGTCTTGCTTACGTATAGGCTTGAAACCCTGATCTAGCACCTGTTGTTTTCATCATGATTCCTGTAACTCTTGTGTATTTGGTGTCTTTGCTTTTGCTAGGAGTAGTACTTTTGTTGTCTTAATTTGTCTTCATTCTAACATGATCATTCTCTTTCAACTGCATATGTAATTGTCTGTCTCTCAACAGCAAATTAATGATTGTAATCTCATTTCTACTTGATTACTGGCTTTCTTTGTGCTGTTTTGTTCTTTCATCTTATTTTTTGGTTATTTTTTCCATGTTGGGTTTTTTGGGTCATCTTTCTCTTTATAGGCAGAGTCCTTAAGTTGTCATTGTTTACCTTTAAATATTGTCTCTTCTCCCAATGGTACTTACGCTTTCTTACTAGATTGTTTCCCGCCACATTATGCTGTTTTGACTTGCCTGAATTCAGGCCTTAGTCTGTCAATAGCTGCTTACACAGGTATTTAACATGTACACACTCACATCTATTTCTTCAAGACTCTGAACTGTGTAAGCTGTTGAGAACACAGTCTCTGGAAGTAAAGCTGTGTTTAAAAGGAGTTAAATTTTGCGTATTACACCTGCTTGTCAGTCTTTCTACTGTGTCTGTAGCTTCATACTTGCGTTGTTTTTATAAATGTAGTCCTGGTACATTGTATTCCTTGGTCAGTAATTTGAATAATCTGAATTGAATGTGATCCTATCAGTATGTATGCACTTTTTTGATAGTCCTGCCTATTATTTTAATTAGACTAGGTGGGATTTCATTTTTGATAATTGGAATATAACTGAAGTCCTTGGATTGTTTTGAAAACTAGCCAGTTTCCTTTGAAGATAAAGTAGAATGGGGCGCAGCAGGGAAGGAGATGAGGAGATGTGTTCAAACATCTTGCTTTGATAATCAAGGGAAAAAAAGTCTGACATGAAGAGCACACAAATACATATGTAGAATTTGCTAACTAAGTGACAGTTAACTGTATACTTGTAGTATTTGTATACCTAAGAACTCAAGTTTTAATGGGTCTCAATTCAAGTAGTTTGGATAGCTAGCTTTTGAGTGAGTGCTGCTGAGGGGAAAGAAGTGTTTATTTTAAAATACTTCAAATTGTAATGTAAAAAGACCAAAATGTGGAATGCATATGAGCTGTCTTCGAAAGGTTTGGACACTGTCATGGTAATGGCTATCTAACCAAATTGTGGTAGAGGTGTTGACTTGAAGCTTAATATGATTTCTCAAGTGTTAACAGATGTTTTACTAATAAAATGTTGAGAAGTAAAGGATCATATTACAATCCACCCGTATTACAAATGGATCTCTACAAGTCTTGAGTACAACTTAATTTGATGTGATAAATACGTAACAGTACTGCAGCCGTCCTTCTCGCTGTTTCTCCAGGTTAAGCTTGTAATAGTTCACGGTGCTTATTTTTGAACGGCTCTAAAATGAATGCAAATCATGTTTTGTATTTATCAGCTGTCCTCTAATCTTCTTTCCCCCCTGTTGGTCTGCCTTCTTGACTTGTCTGCTTTATTTGTATGAACTAAATATGTCAGCAAAGTAATAGAGAGTTGGGGCATGAGAAGCAAGCGTGCCTGTGAGGAGATGGCAGCTGGGGAGTACTGGGGGCACAGAGTTGGTATATGCGGAGCCCACAAGTGTTTCCAATGTGGTAATAGGTTTGTATGCTGGAAAACCTAGCCAAGCAGTAGTCCAAGTATGTCTGTACTGAGGCATCTGGTGAGGGAAAGATCTCATGCAACATGTTTGAAGCTAATTGTCTGTGTGATAATGTGATTTGGCACACGGTTCTAAAGAGTGGGAGTGAACAGCTGGGTAGGGATGCAGGATAACAGATTGGAGTGATTTCAGTGAACGAAGAGACTTTCCAAGGTAATGGGTGTTTTGCACCATTAGACTTTGGAATTAACTTTCAGTGGTTTGAAGCATTTGTTTTGAGTTATGATGGGTCATGAGATACTGGACCTTGAAACAATATTCGCCTACGCTTTTCCCTAGTGTGAATTTTTGGCGACTGGTCCAGAACTTCGTAAAGTAAGTCCTGGAACTTGAAGTAGAGGGATTTTTCAGTTACTGCCAAGATAGAAAGAAACCTCAGATGTGTTTTGCTCCAGCAATACTGACCGCTGTACATTGAGTTTTTCTGGGTAAAAAGAACAGTGTAATGCACTATCAATTAAAACTAGACATACCGTAACTTGCAGTATAAGCATTCTAGATAACACCAATTGTTTTTCCTCAGTGTAACTGCAGTAATGTGCTAGTAGTGTTACTTGTGATTGTACCACCCAAGTACAAAGGATTGCATACATTCTTTATGTAAGTTGATGATGTTGGTGTACCAGAGATTAATTTTGGCACAGTCTCTCACATACATAGACTTCCCACAAGTGATTTCCTGTAGTTAGATGCTCTTTTGGAACTGTTAACACTGGGAACAGTCTCCTTTTTGCTTTTAGGAAACGTAGTAATGCTGGGATTAGCAGTTATATGTTCTGAGTCACTGTGCAGATACTTTGGGCTTTCATGCAGGAAAGTAATAGCTGTATAATCCCGTAAGATAAAAAAGGCTTTAAAAAAATTCTGCTTTGAGTTTTGTTTTCAAGTTTACATTATGAGCTCCTAACACTTCAAAGGAACTGTACAGTGTTCTTCCTTAACAGCTTCATGTAATTGAGCATAAGTAGGGCTATAAAAGCTGAGAAAGAGAGAAAAAATTGGTAGTGTACAACTTGAACATAGTTTCAGCTTTGCGTAAAAATTCTGTTAAAAGATACCACTTGAAATAAAAGCCTTGTTAATCGATGAGGTTATTCTTGGCCAGCAGTCCTAACATAGCCTTCTGGCTAAGGTGCTAGTGAGGAGCACTGTATTCCCGCATGTACTGGGGAGCAGAAGAGAGAACAGGGTGCTGTAGGTCTGTAAGGGGCCAAGCTGCTTGCACAGCCCCCCCCATCGAAGCCTGGCCAAGCGCCTTAAGATGTGGGCTCTGACGGGCCACCTGCAGCTCATCAGGGCGGGCCAAGCAGAGGGCAGCCAGCCAGTGCTTCCATTGCTTGGGCGCACAGGGCTGTAGTGGGGGCAGAGGAGAGTAATCTGAGCTGAAGTGTGTGGAAAGGACTGTTCAGAGGCATCTTTGTGTTAGGGTCTGTTTTATAACAGGGGAATTGTGGTGGGAGTGTGTGCAAGGAAAGGGCAGGACTTGCTCATCAAACCTGAAGAGTTTTGTTAGGGATAATTGAATCCGACAGCCTCCTGGCAGAGGTGAGGCTGCTGCAGCTCCGTGCCCCAGGTCCAACCAGTATCAAGACTGACACGTATTCCCAGTAGGTGCGGGCACTTGGATACAGGTGTGCAGTGCATACATGTGTACACACAGATTGACACAGGCAGAGACACAGAGCTCTCATGTGAACACAAAGAGCAGCAATGGTCTCGTGCTGTACCCTTCTCTGGTGGTTTAGGATGAAGGTCTGTTAGTGGGAAAACACACACACACAAAAACAACCAAAAAAAAGTGGACAGCTCCAGCACCTGGGCGCAGGCACTCTCTGCCCAGAAGCAGCCCCTGGATCTCGGTCTTTCCAATTGCTGGCACCTACATATTCAAGCTACTGGGGCTGCAGGCCCACTGCAGTTGTTGGCCCTTGATTTCACTCAGTCTGGTCTCTCCAGTCGCTGGCACCACAGCGGTCCTCTGACCTGTGGTCTGGCTCCAGTTGCTGGCACTGAGAACCTTCATACATACACATATGCTCAGAATGAGAACCCATCATCCAGGAAAATAGTTAGAAATGGAATTTAATGAAAAGATAGGATAGATGGTGCTGATTAGGCATGGGGCATGGCCAAACAATTGTTCTGACCAGCCCCTGTTTACAGCCTTTTTTATCTTCTTATGCTTTGTGATGGGTTGACCCTGGCTGGATGCCAGCTGCCCACCAAAGCCGCTCTATGACTCCCCCTCCTCAGTTGGACAGGGGGGAGAAAATATAACAACAGGCTCGTGGGTCAAGATAAGGGCAGTTTAATAA
>JANZLQ010000002.1:3004405-3052634 GCA_026212715.1 Elanus axillaris | reverse complement strand
TATTGGCTCTATCGGACAAAGGGGAAGCTTCCAGCAGCTTCTCACAGAAGCCACCCCTGTAACCCCCCCTGCTACCACAACCTTGCCACAGAAACCCAATACAGGTTCTTACATTGATGTTTCTTTAGCACCTGAGAATAAGGTTCACCTCTTCTATGTGTACCTGATTGTTAACAGGTGACTATAACAAATTATAGTACTTTGCAATAAAGTGACCAAGAGCAGCGTGATTCTTACTGTCTTCCATCTTCTGTTCTTGCAGGACATCTTCCCTCAACAAGCCTAGGCTTTCTGTGTCTGAAGGACAGGGACTGCACAGAGAACTGAGAAGACGTGCTGATTTCCCTGGTGCTGGCAGACTTTTGAATGAAAGCGGTGACTGTGAGCTGTGTTTTTGCTTTGTACTTGCACAAAGTGATTCAGAGCACAGGAATTGAGAAAATTGTAAACTAATGTATTCAAGTTAACTTTGTAACCTTTCTTTGTTAGTGCATCTGTTCACAATGTGTTTAAATAAAGGGTCACTTAGTATCAAGGTGTGCCCTATTAGCAAGGTATGCCTTCTCACCTGCCAAAGCAAGCTCAGCCTTCCATAGTATGTGCTTCTCTTTGATTAAATAGGATTTGTTTTAGGGCCAGTTCTTGGATGAGATTTTTTTTTCAAGCTTCCCACTGACAGGGATGAAGCTTGCAGGCAAATTTGGAGCATGTTTCACTAAAACAAGTTGATATAGGTTTCTGACTTCTTGCTGTAGCTCCTGCCCTCTCTAGGCTGTGGTTGAAAATCTTAAGTACTCCCACTCACTGTTACTGAAGTGCCCACAGAACTGTGCTGATTTTCTTGAGTATTATGGCACGTGCTGTGAGAGACTGTTAGATGTTAGAGCACAAGTGAAGAGGCTGCACTTAAAATAATGGGGATATTCTTCTGATAGTGATCTGTGAGAGAGAAGGGTAACTCAAGGGAACCTGCATGTACTATTTTGAGGACAGTAGGTGAATAAAGAAAGGTTTGTCTTTTTTTTTTTTTTTTTCTTTTTGCTAGTTGTTCATGTACCCTAATAAAATGCCCTTTCTATCTATAATTTGAATGGTTTTGGAGAGTTCCCAAAACTAGGTTGCTTTCTGCGTTCCTTTAAGCTTTTTGATTTTTTTACTTTCCATGATTTCTTTTAGAGAGGGGGAATATTTCTTGTGTTCATAGGAACTGTTAAACTTCAGTTCTCATTAAGACATGAAGAGTGGTGGATAAAACCACTTCAACACTAAGTGTTCACTAGGTATGAATTTACTAAGAAAAGTTTGTTTTCAGAAACCACTATTATTTTGCCCAGGGGATTTGTTCATGAAAGCAGCTACAGGTAGTTGGTGTCTATTTGAAATATACAATGTATGTAGCAACTAAAACTTTTGTTAGTAGTGTAGGTTGGCCTCCATTGGCAAGATTGCAATGCTGGCCATGTTGTATTGCTGTCTGTCTACAGAATGGGCCTGTTCCTGCTCCAGTGGCATAGTTGCTCTAGTGGTGTCAGTAGTGCAGCTGTTAGCTCAGATGGCAGCCATTAGTGTTTACTATGTCTAGTCTAATACTGGTCTTTGACTTTTGAGAGCAAAACAACTGGATCTGAGTTTGTACATGCACTGCTAGTGTTACACCCAGTGGGGCTGGTGAGATGCTAAGCAATTTGAAACAGACTAGTCTTGTAATAATCTCTTCCATAATGAGATTGTTGGGATGTATCTGTTAAACCTTTATATGCAAGTTAATCCCACAGAGGGTTAATTCTTATTAAAGGAATAATGTGCATTGTTCATACCTATCTATTAGGGACAAACCTGAGACTGACATTCTGTTTCTGAAGGGCTACTTAATAACAGTTTGATAAGGACAGCTTTCAGTGAATTGCAGCTAGAGCTAGTTTTGAATGACTGTGTTTATCTGGGAAAAATCTTCATTTTGTGTTACAGGGGAACAAAACCAATTACAGTCGAATAACTGAATACTTCCATGTTCTAAAGTTACTAGAAAATCTTCCTTGTTCCTTGACTTTGCTCTTGCAAATGCTGATGTGCTTTGAAGAAAACTTGTCTTTCAGAAATGACATTAAGAACATTAATGACTTGGTTTTTTTTAAATAGTAAATGTTAAATGGAAGCTGTGCTAAGTTGTCTTCAGAGAGGCTTATTAATGATTTTGATCCTAGAAACAAATGATCCTGCTGTCCTTTGCAGGAGACTAGGGCAATAGCTGACTTTGGCTGACTGATTTCAGTCTTTTGGACCATACATCTTACGTGGCAATGTAAGCCATTACAATGAATAGCAAAATAAATGTTATACTTCACTGTTTCTGAAATTCTTATGTCTTGGATTGCTCGTACTGTTCTTCAGGTAAAAGGGAATCTAAGACTTTGGAATGTGTCTCTTAGGCATTATGGCTGGGATAAGTAGAGGTGAGCAGCTGACACCCTTAGCCTGTAGTTCAAAAAACTGCAATAGCATGAAAATGGGAAGAGTTATTTTATTCAAAAGACCAAGTGGCATAAAGTTTTGTTACTATGATAAAAATGTGAAGTACATAAGAGAATGAGGACAGTGAAAATGTCAGTTATTAATTGAATTCAGAAACTTAAAATTGGCAGAATTTATTTCTGAATGCTTTTTCCTCTTTTTTTCATGCTGCTAACTAGTGCAGAACACTGAGGATTTCTTGGCAGTTTAGTGAATTACCAGGGGAAAGTCTACTTCTGTTTTATTGTTGTGTTCAAATATGAAAAGATAAATTCATAGCTGTAATTATACAGTGGTGTCTGAGGGATTGTTGCAGCCAAAAGAAACTCTCAACAAAGTGTTCTTAATTGTCCTTCAAAATATTTGTCATCTATAGCACTTGCTAGGACTTTAAGTGGTGGTATATATGATTTGCGATTTTTGCTTGAGGGTGTAATTCTGAAGGAGCTTGAGCCAGTGAATCTTTGCTGCTGTTGCTCTCTGATGCTAGCACTCATGCATGTTTTTTGGCAAGCTGTTTTGGAGAGCATGAGATGAAAACTTTTTTATCTAGCTGGTAAATTAGTTCAAGGACTTGGACAAGTTGAAAACCGAACAGTTTGTATGAATACTAGTGTATGCACAGGGGAGGTGAGTATGACTGGTTGTGAAGACAGGAGTAAGATGGGGAAGTGGTAAGGCCCATCATTTAACTGTAACATAAAACTGTACAATGTATGAAATCAAGGGGGTCCTCAACCTTAGCTGCTCTGGGAACAAACTGATAACAATAAACCGTTGTTGAAAGGCCAGTTCTGTTTCTTCTGATGCTTATCTGATTATTCAGCAAGTTCAGGGAATGTTACTGCCAGTAAGGGGCATTGCTTTGCTTCCACGTTAGCCCCCTGAACTAGCTTGCTGCATTTGTGTGCACCACTTGTGGCTCAAGAGAAACAAGCATACAGTTTGTGGAAGGAATAGGACAATCCCTTTAGGTGCCACTAGCTGTGATGTTAAATTAAACTGCACTGGATAACTAGCTAGTCAGCTATAACAGTACAACTGTTACCTGGTTTGTCCTTTGGATGTGGTAGATGTCACAGCAACTGCAGAGAATGAGAGATATTTGGGGATTTTTGTAAATAACAAGCTTAATGGATGACTAAGGAATGTTTTTTATTATTATGATGGGACCTAAATATGTACATAAGCCTGCAGTATGGTTGCTTGATGTAGTTGGATGGATTCTCAGACAGTCTTATCCAAATGGTGGTTAAAGTAGGTCTGACTTAACTGTGTCTGCTCTGTAATTCCTTTTATTTCAGGTAAGTGATATGACATGAATTCATGTTTCTTGTGAATATTGTGTGTGTTTCTCAAGAGAGAAGCAATTTGTTTCTCTGAATTCCCTTAGCTGCTGTTTCAAAGCCTTGGACATAGGATGGTATGTTGTTTTCTAAGTTTGGAGTACTCTTTGCTGAAAACTAGTAATTGACAAAGCATCAGTAATGCAAATGACCTTTTTTATTTTAAGAATGGACTGTCTTTGTCATTTGTGTAAGAATAGGCTAAGTAATGATCTCAGGTTTATGACTCTGGGGTGATAATTATGTTGATCACAGGTTGAATTTCTGATGTAATGGGAGTTAGTGTCCCATACAAGTGTTCAGAATGTGCTGTGCCTGACAATATATGGGAAGTGTCAGTCTCCATAGTTGGAAAAGCAGTGGAGAGCTGTGGCAAAACAAGTTCTGGTAATAGTATGAGTCTATACAAGAGAGAAAACAGATCAACACCAAGCAAAGTGCTGAAAACAGTAAGCTGTGAATCTTCATTCACGCTTTTAAATCTGAAGTTTGTTAGCATCCCATTTCTGCCAAACAGACTGGGGAGTGGAGGGGAATGTTCCCAGCACAGGATAAATGGCACAGAAAGGTAAGGGAGTAAAGCTTGGTGTATACACTTTAGTTTTAAGTTCTTGTTTTGTTTTGTTTTTTACTGGCATTCTAAACCTTTTCCCTTGGTCCAGTGCTCCAGTTCTCCACAGCTTAGTTTAAGAATAAGCATTATGTTCCTTGTTTGCATTTTCAATTACTCAGTGCATTGACAAAGAAATCTTCTGATACCTAAAGGATAAAAAATTTGAGACTTACTGAAAAAATGTATTCCATTTAAAGCTACCATATCTTCAAATACACAAGCATCTTGTTGGAATATCTCATTAATCACAAATTCTATAGGATTTCTAGACCTGAAGAGCAAATCTTCAGCCTCCAAAAGTTCTGCACTATATAGGCATATTAGAATGCTCTTATTTCTCCTTCAGGATGTATTTCTTAATGAGCAGGTTTTACATTAGTTCTTGCTGCTTGGATCTGAATGTTTGTTATTGTCTCGGAAAAGGAGGGCTCTAAAACAGGAGCTGGAGGTTTGTGATTCAGAACAGAGTGCCAAATCAGTGATAAACTGGGAGAAATTTGGAAAACTTAGTGGAGGCAAAGTAGCATTAGAAGATTCATTGTTTTTATTGGAGTTTAAACTTTAACAATGCAAAATTGAATAATAACCACAGGAAAAAGATGTTCTTCATTTGTGCCTGCTTAGCAGTGTAGTTATGTAAAAACATGGTATAGCAGTCTTTTAGTCTTGACGCTTAGCCAGTTACTATCATAGGTAATTGTACTAAAATCTTTTGGAGCAAATTTCCAGCTTGGGGTGCATTTACTGCAGTATGCTTTAGCTGGTGTTGCACATGAAGCATGCTACTGATGAAATGAAATAGAGATAACCAGTATTTGACTAAATCCTCACTGTTTTGATATGTGGGGAGCATAACAGAATAGACTTCAACTACTGTTCTGCTGAGTTTAATTAAGATAATAAAGTATATTTGCTGCAATTCATATAAGATATGAGGAGCCAGTGTCATAAGTATTCTTGTTAGAACAGATTAATTAGTATTTGTGGAATTCAAGTTCTCTTTCCAGACTTATGGGAAAGAATCTCAGCTTTCATCAGGAGAATAAATGCTTAGCTTTAGATTGGAAAGAAAAAAACCATGAAAATGTCAAGTCAGTTTATGAGATAATCCTAATTTTTTCAGGTAATCCTATTTCCCATTTATGACTCTTTTGGGGCCCTGTTACTGGAATAGTTTTGCATGTTCTTCATTTCTGACACCACTAGGATTTTTAGTGAGAGAGCTGAATCTCAGGCTATAGGGTTATAGAAATGTAAGTCACTAATTCTTGGCTGTGCTACTTGCATCCCTTTTTCTTCTGCCAGCTGCAATGCTTGTTGGATCCTTTCATGGCCATTTTACCCTTTAATACGGCATAAACTAATCTGATAAATGAACCAAAAGCTCTTCTGTTTCTTTAGTGTGATGAAACATGACTTGTGCAGTGAACAGAGGTGCCAAGCTGAAGATACTATATATAGTTAGTAGGTAAATAGACTTAGGCTACCATAAAACTATAGCCTTAGGCAGTGGAGAGCTATTGTCTACACCTTCTAGCACTTGGCTTATCTTCATGCAGGCAGATGACCTTTCTGAATGCTTCTCTTGAAGTCATGTGAAAACTACAAAGGACTACTAGCAGAATGAGTCCAAAAAGTTATCTTTAGTGATTGGGGGGGGCTCTCATAGCTTGATATGACTGCTTACCATGTGTGGAAGTGGGAGTTTCCATATGCATTCTTTTTTTAATAAGCTATGGTATTTATTTGAGCTCTCTGAGTCCTTTCAACTAAGTATCTGAGCTGGTGGAAGATACCTAGCTTTCCATCTTCCCTGCCATTCTCCCAAAGGGAAGAGTTAGGGAGTTAAGAGCAGCTCTCTGAAAAGTCCAGTAAGCTGTGGACGTTGCCATAAACAGTGAGAAAGAAGGGAGCAAGACCTTCCCATCTCTTTGGCAGCAAGCTATTACTCTGTAACCTCTCCTTAAATCCACCTTGTATCAAAATATGCAAAGTTTGAGAAAGAGGCCTGAAAATTGTACTAATCTAATGCTCAGCTTACTCTATCAGTATTTTGCCAGTTTCCCATTCTGCTTCATCAGTTGACATTAGCGTAAGTCATTGTGTGACATTATCAGGATTCTGTAAACTGTTTACTAACACCAAACACTTAATTGAAATGTGGAAGCACAAATCATTTTTTTGAAAAGTGTCAGTATAGGGAAAAAGCAGAAAAAAAGCTTCTGAATCATATTAGTTTGATCCTTGGCTTTTTAAATGTCAGTTTAAAGTCACAAACAGTGCCTGATTCATCCTGCTGTCTGAAATTTGATGACTTGGAATAAAATGGCATCAATTTAAAACTTCTTGGTTACTTGGGGAGAGGTAATGTGACAGCTGCTTTTTCAATAGTTGTGGTTTACTAACCTGGTTTAGTTTTTTGTTTTTAAAGACTGTACTCAAGCAAACCAGACTTCATATTTGGTCACATTTAAACTAGTATACTTCAGGACAGATATAGGCTAGGGAAGGGCTCCTTGGAAGCAGTGACTTGAAGAGGTGTTGGAGGCGACTGGATAATCCAGCTGTGAACATTCGCATTTAGTGAAGCTCTGACCAGCTAAGCCTTGGGTATAAGAACAGAGGGGTCTTAACAAGCAAGGTAGTAGTACGTCTTCTGCAGCTGGCACTGCTACAGCTACTTTTGGAATTCAGAAGGGGTTGCTAGCACACTGGAAAAAGATCAGAGTCTGAAAATGAGTTTAAGGCCTATTTTCAGTCTCAAACATGAATGTAGGTGCTGTATTTGTTTAACGTCTTGAAAAGATACATTTATCAAATAACAATCAGAATTTATTGACATAGCTTCTTAGCTTATAGGGTCTAGCCTGCAAAAGCATAACAAAATCTTAAGTGCTTGCTACAATAGGAAGTTGTACAAATTTACTGTGTGTGTAACTACCATGTGGGACAGCTGATCCAGTGATGCTTCTCTTACTGTCAGTCTTTAAAGCAGGACTGGGTAACCATTACATAGATCTGAATTCCTCTTTCTGTTTCTTTTTTTTTAGCAGAGGGTAGGTGGCCATGCTAAATGGGTCAGTCTGGGTGATCGTCCCCTCTAGGCTGTGTATGTGGGTATACTGCAGCTTTACAGATGGGAAATAAGCTTTTTTAGTTCTAGCCCAGGAAACTGCCTTGAAAATAGAAAAATCTTGCAGGCATTTGTATTAGACTAACCAAAGTGGTCTTTGTCTTGACATAAGATTTGACTGTTCATCTATTTACATTTGGATATAAAAAGCTGTAGAATTAGTAACTGCATGTTAAATTTAGACTGTGAGAGTTTGTGAGTTGTTTTGAATGAGTAGTGATATGAAAATCATCCTACTATCAAATTTACTTTCCCTACTTGAGAAACTTTTTCTGTTAATATTGTCTTAACCTTATAAATACTTAAAATTCATTACAATTATGAAAAAAATGTGAACTCTGTTATAGATGGCTTACTTGCATTTTCTCTATAGGAAAATGCTTTAAATGTTTGGGGTGGTTTTTAGGTAAGTTACTTGCATAATTTTATTGCCAATTGTGAAAACATACATTCTGTCCCAATGCCATTTCAACAAAGTATTTCTCAAGGGAATTGTAGAAAAGACATTTATCAGAAGGGATTGCAAAGCATGCAGAAAATAACGGATTACAAGAAATTTTTCAGCATGTTCCTAAAGTTTATATTCTTGCATTTCTGTTATGTGGAAGAGTATTGTAAGTATTGATATGCAAATAAGCACACACAAAGGGTTTAAATTTTTATAGTGAGGAAGAGTGGGAAGACAGGAGATTTCACATCCATAGTAAAGGCTAGAAACTTTAAAAAACAAATAAATCTAACTTCAGCTTTTATCTCAGTGTCTTTATTATATATAGACTTCTGGCAATTATGCTTAGAAAAATGTTTTTTTCTTTATTGGTGCACAATTCTTTATTCTCAAGTCTGAGGTCAGTAATGTTTGTCAGACAAGTGTCTGTAATGATTTTTTATGGAGATATTTAAATAATGCTATATAAATGTAGGAGCTTTACTGGTCTATAGCTCTGTTGCCTGGTTGGGATTTTTCCTTGCAGCTTGTGTGAATGGGGATCCATGATGACCAGTAGAAGACTCTGGACAAGTGATGAGACAGGATTGTGATAATGCAGCCTTGCAGTAATACGTTAACTGAAAGTTAACACAAAAAAGATACGCTAGTCTGTCACAGACAGATAAATTTTACTTAAATGAGTTGTCAGTTTACAATAGGACATGTATCTGTCATACCTCCATTTGTGAGACTTGTACGTTTCTCTAGTTCTGAACTTGCTTGGTAGCATTTCACCACTGCAGATGTATTTGTGTATACTATTGTAATTAAAAATACAGAAATTTGGGCAATTGGAGGGTTTTGCAGATCAGAGAAACAAGTTTTCTGGCATTTGCTGTGACTTCCTATTGCTAAATACCTTAGTGTTTAAAAGAAATGAAATGCAAAGTAATCACCCCAAAAAAGCCAGACAGTACATCAGGAAAAGCTGACAAGGAATTAGAACGGCAATTTGTCTGAAGGAATAGAGAAGAAATGACAAGTCAGTGAAACAGTTGACAAATCAGTTGATTTTTGGATGTTGAACATATAGGAGGGGTTGCAAGTGTGTAGCGTTAAATACTGCAGTGACAAATCATGATTTGCAACTGGCTTGTTGAAACCCATGAGGAGATGGTGCCATGTGGGAAGAAGGTGATGGAGTTGAAGGAAATGGTATCGATGAGAGGATGCAGAGAGGTTGATAAGATATCATTTTTAAAGCCATAGTGAGAAATTAAGGCATGAGGTGCCAGTTCTCATTGTAAAAATGTTTTTTTCCCTCAGTGATGTTGCCTCTACAATCGCTAGCTGAAGCTAATGTGCCTCTAGCCTTCATTTTAGAATTAAGTGACCACTTTGAGGTTACGGTATCATCAAGCAGCTGATACTTGAAGGAATCAAGAAACCTGAATATTCCCAAGGTTCTTTCTTCCAGTGAGTTCTCTGGCAACTTTCTTCAGTTGTCTCTGCCTCTGATTTTTGCTACCTTTCGCTTATGCAGATAGACCTACCTTCAAACATAATAGCTCCCAGCCTCACTCTTGGCAGCAGTCACTGAAATCTGAACTGCCATACTTGTAGTAAGGAGGAAATACGTGGTTATTCAGGTAGGGCTTGCATATCGCTGTGAAGATGGCTGCACGCTACTAGTGGCATGAGTGTTTGTGAACCTTAATCAAGCTTTGGCACAGAATGTCTCTTCAATTTTTGATATAGTGGAGACTCCATTTCTTTTTAGATTTAAACCCATGTTGTTATGCAAATAATAGTGTATCATCTGTGAGGGTAGAAATGGGAACTTAACCTTTTGCTTATACACAATGAAGAGCTTGATGTTACGGTATCTTGGTCCTTCAGTTGTCTGTCCCTATAATCTCGTGAAAATGTATGCAGTTCATTATGCTGTGTCCTCCACTTCAAGGACAGAATATATTGAACAAGTGGACTAATTAGTGGACTGGCAAGCACAGCAGCCCAGAGCTAAGCTTTTCATTTGAAGAAAAAAAACTACTTAAAACTGCTACTGAATTAAACCTGCTTGAAATCACTGGAAGACAGGTTCTCTGTAGTGAGCCTGACACAACTCCGAAATGACAGTTTGCCATTGTTTCTTACAATTTTTGGAAATGGTTTGAATTGGGATAAATGCTGCTTGTTGTGCTTGGAGCTGAGAGTGAATCTGAGCTTAATAGAAAGGGTGAGGGAATCTTTGTGTAGGGGCAGTGTAATACTGGATGCCCAGCCCTAGCTTCAGTAATTGGAGAGAGGATCCTGGATTCCTTGCTAAAGTTTCTCTTGACAGTTTTTTTCAAGTTAATAGATGAATAAAGTGAAAACTTTCCATCTCTGTTCTGGTGGTAGAGAGAAGAATTAATTGTCTTTTTATTCTTCTGTCCTTCAAGCTTTGTCAGGATTGGGAGAAGTGTTGTCTGATACTCCTCTATTCCTGTGGTCATTTAAAGGAATGTTTTTAACTGCTTTTATGTTCTGTCTTCTATTCATCACTGTCCTGAGGATAAAAAGTGCTCATTTCTTCAGCTGTTGATAGCTTTCCTAACAACAACAGCAAAAAAAGCAGTGAAGGTGTTTGCTGGTTAACTTCTGTGTTGACCAGAAGCTTTGAGCCAGTCTACCATGGTAGTGTCTGCCATAAAGATGACCATAATTTTGGTTTTGAGTAGGTGTTGGGGCCAGACGACCTCCAGCAATCCCTTCTAGTCTAAAACAGTCTTTTGAGTCATTACATGTGAATGATATGAGAGATGTATTTCTTGGTTTGTGGAAGCGGGATTAACTCGGTGCAGCAGAAAATGTGGACTTTTCTCATATTGTTTCCTTTTTCTTCTTCCACAACTTGGCAGGAAGGAACAGCCAGCAAAGAAAATGTGGTGACTAGACACATCTTGCTCATTAATGCTTTGCTGGGTGGGTCATAGTCAGCAAAACTATTTAGAATCTTGCAGGGGTTTTTGTATGGTTAGAAGACGTTTCTGTATAAAATGCATGATTATTGGGTGATGTTAGGAAATGTTACTCAGCATACACATTTAAAATAGGAATGCAAACAAGTTCATGGTGATTAAGACAATAGGAGAGATGACTAGCCTGTTTTGAGAACTATGTACTCATTGCTGAAGAATCAGTGTGTGCTACTTATGGCAGCCAGGTAAAGGTAACTGAAAGGTTTATTTACTGAAGGGTTACTTAAGGGTTTCTTCTGGAGTGGATATTTTATCGTGAAAGACAAAGCTCAGTTGAGATGTGAACTTAATCTGCTGGATTCTTTTTAGTGAGCTTACCATGGAGCTTTGGAATGCCATGGGCATATTTTGTCTACAGTTATACATAGATGACCCTTTCTAGAGGTCAGGAAACAGTTCCAGGGTGGGAATTAGCTGTTTTGGGAGACTGTTAAAGACCAGGAAAGCCAAGCTTCCATTACTGTAATAAATGTTTTATCTCAGGAAGTCTGTAAGCTCAAATGTGATTGTTGAAGTTTTCATAAAAGCTGAATATTTTCTGCTTCTAAAAAATTTAATGTTTAAAAAGCAATGTCATGCTTTTTTGCTGTTGTTCTGGGATGTGGGGAGGAGCAAAATACAGATGAGTGCTTTTTTGGAGGAGCCTTTTTTAAATGAAAAGGGAGCGCTGGTGACTGGAAAGAGAGTTGTCTAACTGAAAAGCCCCTGAGCTAACTTTTAGGATTAAATGTGGTAACGGATCCTCAGGTAATCTGTGTACTCACTTCTAACAGGTTGCAAAAGCTAATCAAGGAAAGTAAGTTTCCTGAATTTGCAGCACGGTGCTTGCATTTCTGTTGTAAAATGTTTAGGCTCCACAAATCAAAAAAGACGGAGTATTGCCTGAACTCTTGTTACCCACCAGTTTGCTTTGTCTGTTTCTGATCAAGGCAATGAATTTCAGATTATGAGGTTATACTGAGGTGAAATCTATGTTGTAGCCCTTCTGAAAATACAAATATTTTTCTGTTTTCCCACTATTTAATGCTGTGTAAACCAGAGTGTGTTACTGACCTTTTGTCAAAGATCGTGCAGACTTCAGTTATTTCTTTGCAGTAAGAATTGCATAATGTGCATTTGAGTCAGATTCTCACGACGACTCCTAGATGTCTGAAACCAACCAATGACTAACAGTCAGTTGAGATGTCCAAAATAAGAGTTAAGACTGGTAGCATTTCAAAGACTGTTTCTGAAGTTTGGTTGCATTCTTAGCTCTTAGAGATTTCCTATATGGCCTTCTTTAAACCAGCTATGCATCTTTACCCATATATAGGGGTGTTGGGATAACATTTATTCTTTAGCTCAGAGGAACCATATTTGCTTAACAAATATATATAGAAATGAAATCATCAAAAGGAAATGTAAAAGCAGTATAAATATTTGCTGTTTGCTAAATATGGTAAATACTCAAACCTGAATGCCAAATATCTTTCAGAGCATTTATAACTAAACATGAATAAGGAAACCTTTCAAACATAAGTGGATGAGACTTTGTGTGTTCCGTGTGAGACCTTCATCCTCGTGTCTGTTCAGTCTTCAGCCTATTTGAAAAGATTTACATTCTCTTTTAGGACTAAATTTATTCTGTATGTAGATCAACTCTATTTTGCAGAGCTTGTGCATGTTTCCCATCTGCAGTTCCTTGTTTCAGCATCTGAGGAGCAGCTGTGGAAGAGGAAGTTGGAAGAATAGATTATTATAGGTCCTAGCCACGCTTTTCCCAGGTTCTTGTTTGCTATTTGGCTCCAAACTCTAGCTGGTGATGCTCTACTCTTGGTCATTATTTTCCCCTGGTTTCTTTTGACTTCTTGCCTATGATATGGCAGGACAGGCACAAAGAAGAGATTGTGGAATCAGTAAAAAAAGACAGTGGGAAGAAGTAAGCCACTGTCCTCGCAGCAATTTGTTTGGGCTACTGGAAGTGGCTTGGGGATCAGATGATATATTGCAAAGGTTTACCTGTTGTTTTGAGCACTCAGCCTAGGATATTTAGGCATGCTGCTGGCATGGCTTCTTTCTTTTCAATCCTACTTGATGCAAAATTAAGTATTTTCATTATGTATGCCACAGGTGTTCCAGAAATGTGCTTTCTGCCTGCCTCTTTTCATACCTCACACACAACTCTGCATGACTGAATTATCGCTTAAAACTGGGGAGCAGTCAGATTACTCCATATTCCAGTGGGCTTATGCTATTGTATTTTTTCCTTTTTTTTCCATTCATGATGCTAAATACCATAATTTCTTGTTGCCTTTGGAGGATGAAGATCAGGGTAGGTAGAGCTTTGTTCTAACTTGTCTATGTTCTGCTGTTGATATAAGTTAATTCTTTTATGGAGCCGTGGAAGTATCTGGGTTCTTGTATGATTTTAAAATTTCTGTGTGCTTTCCCTTCTGCTGGTGAGAGGAGAAGCCCGGTGTGTGCCTAGTAAGAGCATATAGTTTCAGTCTTATCAAATTTCCCTAAAATTTTTAATTCATGTTTTGGGTGTAGTCTTTCCCTATAGTGTTTATATTTATACATTTCATCTTTGGCCTCAGACAACTTTAAAATCTTGTTAGCACTGGTCAAAGGAGCTGTCTGCTGATCTAGGAGGGAGGACGTTTTGGCAGGTTTGTGCTGTCATTTCTATTTCTGTTTCTTTTCATGAATCCAGACAAGGTTTTGTAAGTGGTGTCTGCTGGTGTCTTGATACTTGCTTGAACCTCATATCTGTTCTTTTGTGCTTGTTTTCCTTACTCATTTTTCCATCAGTCTGTTTCTGAGGTCCATACAACTTTTATCCTATGATGCCAATGATATGATGTATGTGAAACAATTCTAAATTAAAGACTGTTAGAAGAGCCTTGGCTGAAAGGGGATTTTGGTGCACTTCATGCAATATAAATCCAAACTTTCATTTCTGATACATATTAATCTATTGCCAGAAAGCTTTAAGAACAGAAACAAATAGTCCAATCCAGATCTTCACTGTTCTTGGTATTAGAAAGAATTTGCTAGTATCAGATCTGTTGATCTTTTAAAGGGAAAGAAATAGCAGATCAGAATGCACATTTATATACCTGTTATTTTGCACAAATCAGGCTATCTAAAAATTGTGATTTCTTCTAAATGGCAGGTTTTTGATTGCTCAACCTCTATTGTTTTATGTTGGAATAGTGCAAGGCAACAGCAAGAAAATGAGAGCAAAAAATGTATGGAAGCTGGCATGTCATATTTTTTCTAAAGATGAGTCTTTTCTGAAAATGGGCAGAATTAGTTGCCTGTTTTGTGTGAGAATCACTGACTCTTCCCACACTTCATTTCCTCTAACCTTTGTCCCTGTACCCATATCAGTGCATTTAAAATATCCAGTTCCATGCTGTCTTTGTGGCTCTTGAGGTCAGAGTAGATGCTTTTGTGTTGGGTAATGAAGCCTGTGGTGAGTCATTCTTTTAAGTATATACTCAATCCCCTTTTCAGTATATTCTCACATCGAAAGTATTCAACCCCGTGTTCTGTAAAGTGGTCAGTAATAACTTGTTTGGTGGGTATGTGCACGAGAAATTCCAATCTGTATTCCTCTGTGGCAGCAGCTAGAATTTCTTCTCCCAGACTTTAAGTAAGCTAGGAGTATATGCCGTACTTCCCTGACAACTTTTGTGATGAATAAGGCTTTGAGAGAGAGCAGAAGTGCTAAAATTGCTTTAAAACAACTTCTCAATCTCAGCAGGTGTATCCACTCTTCAATTATTTTATTTTCAAATGTGTAACTTTGCGTTTCACTGGCTGGTCACAATCAGGATTCCCTGACACTCAGTTATCACTAGTTCAGAATACTTGCTTGGTATTTTAAATCAAAGTAGTCCTCAAGTATTAATTAACACTGTTTCTTGTTTCACTTGTGTGATGCTGGTAAATGTCAGAGCTGTGCAAACACCATAAAAAAACTTCAGTCTGTTAATTTACATTTTTTTAATAAACTGCTTTTTCTCATGGTGCTTTTCTGTTTACATTCCACAAACAGTGAAATGATTGAGTCTTACTACATACGTGATCAGAGGAGCTAAACTTTAATTTTGGGGGAGAGTAACTGTTTGCTTACTCATGAGGAAGCTAACAGGATTTGGTAAAGTCTTGGATGATCACTGTGGTTTTGGAGAAGTGTCCGTGCTCCAGGTGTGGCTTGTGTCTGTTATGTAGTTGGTGGTTGTGGGGTTTTTATGGGTTATCCCTTTTGCCTTGTTAATGTAAAAGTAGCTGTTGGAAAACTTTGTCCTGTGAAATACAAGGTCCTCAGATCCTAGAGAAGTTCTCAAATGATGGAGCAGGTGAAGAAGTAGACTAAATTGCCTATAGTAACTGGAAATTCAGAGGAGGTTTTTATGGAGAAATTACACCAGCCAGTGCCATCCCTAGTATTCAAAAAGCGAACTTAGCTTAGGCAGTGTGATTAATTAAAATATAAAATTGTCAAGATTTATTTTGATACTTATTTTTTGTGATCTGAGCGGTTTATATTTTCTCATGCGAGATCTATAACTTGAGGATTAATTTATTAATTAAATTAATTTTGCGGAGTTGTGTATGTTAGTGATATTATTTTAAATGGCAAATGTTACTATCATTAAGAAAGTTAATTTAGGATAAAATTAACTATCCTAATCCATAGATGCTTAATACCTGCAATGAAGGGCTGGATGACAAAGCCTTCCCTCTGGATATCTCTACCACAGTTATTGATTTTAGCTATTTAGGGGTGGATTGCACAACTAACTGTATAGTCATCTCATTGTGGGGTTTTGTTTTCCCTTGAGTGATCTAAAAAGCTCATTTATGGCTGATGCAAAATTTCTTTCATGTATTTGAAGGGAGAGGGAATTCAGTGTCGCTCTGTTCTTGCTTTTGTCTGCAGAGTTTATATACCTTTCCTGTGTGAATAAGGGCTTAAATTCCAGAAAATGAGGATTTTATATATGCCCCATCCTAATGCATTTATATAAATAAGAGCAGAATATAGAAGTGAACACTCGTGGTTTTTAAAAATATATTTTTGCAGATGTTTGGCAGCTGTTACTAAGGTTTGAATATTACTAGCTTTGTTAGCATTTGCCACAAAGATCCAAATAAACTAAGCATAAAACTAAGCTTTACATCTTTCCATTCTTTCATTAAACTGGTTGGAATTGCAATGGAACTTTGGAATATTTTCCTGCAAGTCTTTATTCTGGTCTCTAGTGTTGCTTTGTTTTTACTGGCAAGAAGTAAAAATAAAAGCAGTTGGCTGTTCTCTGGTATGTGCTTTCTGGTCTGACAGAAAAACCTTCATCCCAATAGGTTTGGCTTGCAATATTCCTAATGTCAAAGACCTTTGTCTAATGAGTTGCATGTAGGGAAAAAGTAAAATCTGATTTCTGCAGTCAAGGATGTTGGATAATATGCTTCTGCTCCAGCCTGATGGAAGAAAATGCTGCTGTTAAGAGAGAATCTGAACTTCCTCTGACAGCTCCAAAAGCATTGTGGTTTTAATTGGAGATGTATTTGCTTCAGTTTTCTTTCTGATCTTCTGGCGTCATGTGGACAGGCAGAGGAAGTGATGATCCTATGGGGTTTTTTCTCAATAAATCATCTGAGTTTAAATTATTTACAGTATGAACTGTTTAGATTCTGATGCTTAGATAAGGAATACTGTGGTTCTTCTGTGACATAGCAGAAGATTTTTTTTTTTTTAGTCTATTATCCTCTGAATGGTAAGGTTTGGAGTTATTTGTTCTGGCAAAGAAGGATGAGAGACTTCAGGAATAAGAAATAGAGGAGAAAAATCTTACAGTCAGCAGTTACGTTTCTAAAACTAGAGCTAGCAGTGAGGTAATTGGAACTCCTGCGGCGTTTTCTAATCAGGCTGTAAGTTGGATTTCTGATGCTGACTTCATATTTAAATATGCACTTATAACCTTACCTTTTAATAGAATGGCTAAATAGTTTAGTAATTATTGATTTAATTTTTTTCTTTCTTCTTATTCTTATCAGATGATATGATGTAATTATTGAAAAGGCAACATTGCTAAGGACTTTTTTCACCCTTCTTTTCCAGTGTTCAGGCTCTCTTAAGACTGTGTGGCCTTGGAATGAGTAACAAGTCAGTCTGCATTTGACAGTGACTTACTGCATGACCAGACCTGTACAGACACTGTAAAGTCAAGCCTCATTTCACATGTTGTGAATTGCTTTACACAAGCAAAGCAAGTTACATTTTGTGGAAGCAATGAATGTTTTGGAGAGTGTTCAGTAATTGCTTTGCTTTGGGTCTGAAAGAGACTGTTTCTTCATCTGGGGTGAGCCATAAGACAGCAGTGCACAGTGTTAGAGAACAGCTGCTTTTAGCTTGCATTGTTGTAACAGTCTGGCCATGAACATGTTCTACTCTGACTCTAGTTGTCTCCTTTGAAAAATAAGAATGCAGATATGCTACATTGAGGTGGTCTGCTAGATAAAATTGATTGCACATTGTAAATGGCATCTTTGCTGTTTGAGTAGAATGATCAGATTCTCGGAAGAAAAGGTTGGCTGTGACAGATTTTAGCCTTCATTTATTGCATGCATAAAAGGCTCTTAAGAACCTCGGGCTTTAGATTATGCATCACCCATGAGTTTAGGTCTGCTGCCCTATAATAACCTTGTTAACAATGCAACCATTGTAATGATGCTATGGAAAAATCAGTCATTTTGTCTAGCCCCTATCATGGATTTGTTCTCACCCTGATTTTACAACTTTTTAGCTTTTCTTTGCTATTGTACAGATGTGACTAGAAATTAGATCATATGGTAGCTTTGTCTACCCAAAATGCAACTCAGCTACTTCATCTTTTCTGCTAGAATAACATTACAGTTATATGGCATGAACTACAAAATTAATGTGAGAAGAAATTAAGAAAGTTTATTTAAACTGTAGGTCTGTTTTTGAAAGTTATTCGATTACCCACTGTTTGATTCTTCCCTGTGTGTTGATGTGTGTAGTAGCACTTAAATCTTTATGCTGTATAAATTCTTATTTCATTTCCCAAGTAATACTGTCAGACCATGTTGATATACTCTGTAGTATTAAGTATGATCTCTCATTGCATGCAGGTGAAGCATCCAGCTAGAAAATTTAAACTGAAAGTTACAGAACACAGTGCAGAAAATCTACAACAGTAAAGTCTTTGTTTTCCCTGAGAGATGAGGGAAGGGAGGAAAAGAAAAAGATAAGTTAGGCCAGATTTTTGATGTCTTAGGATAATGTATAATCTTCTTTAGGCTCATAAAGAGGTTTAACTGATGTTAGTATGAGTGACTTAATGGGTCTTTGGAAATATTATCCATGTTTAAACATTGAGAGCTTGGAATGGTAGGAAGCTTGTTCTTTGCTGGTATTTTTCTTAGTCTCATCTTGGATTTTTGCACATATAATGCTGCTTTGTTCTCTGGAGCTCAGGCTTCCGCTTTTCCTTGGTCCTTGTACTTGCTTTTATTGCTTTTGTTTTTTTTATCCTTTTTAAATATTGGTTGGTAGTGCACCCCAAACCAGACATCCAAAAACTCTTCCAACCTCTGTAGTTCAGGTTGTTACTGCTATTCCACAGCTGACCACTATTATGCTGGATGTAGGAAATAAAAGGAAAAAAAAACAACCCCAAATCTCAAGAGTGGAGTCTGCACTTGGGAGTAAGATCAGTGCACAGGAGAGCCTGGAGTGTTTGGAACTAAGGTAAAGTCAGAAAAAATGTATTGCTGACTGTATTGGCTTATCCACAGTAGAGTAGGAGGTACATGTCTGCTGCTGGCATTCTGAGAACAGTGTTTCTGGTTGAGCAGTATTGTGCTTAAAATGGAAGCAGAATCTCTGTGTAAACTCCAAGTGGTGGTATGATTGAGCATTACAGTTTTTGTTTGGCTGTAGTCTTTGCTCCACCCTGCAAAAGTTGTAAAGGAAATATAATTGAGCACATGCTGGATCTTGTAGAACTGATCTATCCCAAAATAAATCATGGTTCTTCAAGCACTTTATCAAATGCTGCTGTTAATAAATAAATTATTCTTTTTGTATTCCTACTTAGCTGGTTTCTTTGTTGAGCTGATACAACTAGTAGTGTAGCAGTACAGTGAACTCAGAGCTGCTCTAGGTTGAATTAGTTTTATTTGGAGGTGGTGCTTACTTGCATTGAATTGTGGTGGTTGTAAAGGTTTAGAGTTTAACATCAATTTCAGTTTTATTTTTGCATTTGGGTAGACATAGTTAAAAAATGAAAATAGGATATATGTATTAGCCATTAAAATCCAAGTGTGCATTGTTTCTTGTGCCTTAAATTTAGTCAAGTGTGTCTCATTAGGCGCTTTAGCCAGAGTTTAAATTAACAAAGCTGCACAAATATTCAGAACAAATCTAGATGGGACTTGCCAACTGTCCTTTTCAAGTCCTGTGAATTTTGTAAAGGCTTAAGTTTGAGAAGCATCAAGTCCCTTCCTTCCCCGTTACTGTTCTTTTTCTAAGATTTTTAGTTTGCCCATTTTGTTACAGCCCTGAAATGAACATGTAGCTCTTCAGTGAGGTTAAAACTAGTGGATAGCGGCTTTGGAGCAAATGCATGGGACAGTTATCCATAAGAAAAGTGACTGAAAGACTTGTGTGTAGGTTCCCATCTGTTCTCAGTGAGCTTTTGGGCAACTGTATTTTCTTGCTTTCTGGAATAGATTAGAGGCCACTGCAAATTCACTGATGTTAAATTTTCTTTAGGACATGGCTCAGTATCAACTGAAGAAGTTAGTATCTAAACCATATGGTTTAAAGGAAAAGAAAAAAATAATTAAAGAATGATGTGTGTTTTCTCCCAGCTTCCTGTGTTTGTGTTCTGCTTATATGTTGTTAAGGTCCAGCTGCCTCCCACAGTTTGATAGCAAGCTTAGACTCTGCTGCTGCTGACTAGGTCCGTATGAACAGACATACTGGGACCTGGTGAGAAGGTCACAGTGGGCATGAAGGACAGAAGGACTTGGTAATGGTGTGTTCAGATGCAGAGGATGTATATTCTTTTAAGGCATGTGCAGGAGTGGTAAGTACCAGTAAGTAAATTGATGTGGTGAGGCTGAGAAGAGGTCCTTGACCCCAAGAAGGTTGCTCCAGGTGCCTGGACAACAAAGCAAGCTATTTTATTTGTTCAGACATGCATAAAGCTTTTAATCTATATACATATTAAAAAAAATCAGATGTGTAAGGTTTTATTCTGATTGCTTAAGCTTCCTTTTTTGAAGATACTAACTTGGGACTTTTGACTGACAAAACTAAAAGTCTGTGTAATATTAAGTAAAACTTCATTACTCCCTTACTTGACAACTGCATGAAGCAATTTGTTGTATATTTAATAGCTGTGCTTAAACAGCTTTCTGGGCAGCAGTGAAGAGCCCATTCTTCAAATCAGTTGAATTTTCAGATTTTCTTGTAATACATAAAGGCCCAGTCTTAATGTAGATTCCTTTCTACATGTGAGGAATTCGTGTTTGCGCTTCCTTCTTAAGAATTAAAATCCTGTATGTTCCACCAGAGTATCTCTCCACTTTTCCTAAAAGCATTGTATTATTTGTGTTTTCTTCCTTTTTGTCAGAGATGCTAGTATTTGAAAGAAAACACAGTGTAGAGTTCCAATTTGGAGAACTGCAGATGTTGCTTGGAAGGGACATCTGGAGGTCATCTTAGTCCAGCCTCCCACTCAAAGCAGGACTATTGCCAACACTAGTTTAGGTCAGTTACAGCTTTGTGTAGCTGAGCTTTTAAAATCTGCAAGGATAGACTCCACTGCCATCTCTCTGGTAACCTGTTCAAGTGTTGCGCTATCCTCCGGGTGACCAGTCTGAATGTGCAAAGCCAATATAACTACTGAGAGTTTGGTTCTGTCATCCCTGCTACTTCCATTAGGTAGCTTTATTTAGGCACCTATGAGATTACCCTTAGCTTCCTCTGCCAGACTAAGCAAGCCCAGTTTCCTCAACATCCCTTATCAAGTCAGGTGCTCTAGGCCCCTGACTTTCTTGGCAGCTGTTTGCTGGACAGTCTCCAGCTTTGCCACATCTCTCTTGAGGCTGAGGTCCCAAAACTACATTCAGTTCATGTTTTATAATAGTAGCAGGAATTACCATTCTTCGTTCCTGGTGGAGTCTTTCCTATGCATGAGTAAAGGATGCTTCTCTGCTAGACGTCAATGTCTGTACCACCTAGAAGCAGTCTGTCTAGCTTTAATTATTTTCTAGATAAGGAATCAGAATGACGGGATTCTTAAGGATGATCTGAGGATCTCAACAGTTGGAAAAACAGATGAGAAAAGGGTGAATGTTGTCTGAAAAATGAGAGAAGGTAACTGCTCTTCTTGTACTTTCCTTCTGTATGTGATGGATAGTCTTTGGAAACTGAAATGAACTTCATTGTGGAAATCAGATTGACACAATGCCTGTTTCATTGAGACCTTTGATCTACTTCGACCATTAACTGAACATTTGCTTAACTGAACAAATTGGAGACTTACTAGAGATTCATTTATCAACTAACATCTGTAGTAGCTTATGAAGGTATAGAGCTGTTGCTAAAGGGAGTAACTATTCTTATGTTTTAAAAGGGAGGCATGAAATGAATAGAGCAGAGCTTATGATCTCAAAACAGAATGTCAGTTGTATGTAAGTTATACTCTTGGTTCTTGAGAGTAGCCTTTTGAGTCCTTTGACCAATTGTAACCAAATATAGCTGTGGAATAAATGTGTCTCGCATCCAAAGTCCTTTGGGTAGGAGCACAGTGTTCACCTGTTTGGGTAGTCTGCTGTATTCACTGGTTTGTTGGGAAAAGTTTTGTGCCATATCAGATGTAGTACTTGTGATAGGGATTTGCAAGTGATATAAGATGCAAGAAACAGTGTCATTACTTTTGTCTGTAGAAAACTTTTACCTGTGGAACTGGGGTGGGGGAAAACACATATAATATTAAAAACATGAAGCAGGATTTTGTGTCTCGAATCACTTTGATTTCAATGCTGAGTAGAAAGCATACCAATCCAGAAGAAAGCAGCACAAGATTATAACTCTCATCTCCAAGCTTAAAGTCCAAGTATACTAGCTGAAAGGGATAGCAATACTCAAGTTGAGTATCTGCTAGCTCATCAAATGTGACTTCTAAACTGAAGGAACAGAAAGTTAAGTAGTATGGCCCTTTAAAATGGGCTGAAACTACATCTCCTAATTGTAGAGTAAGCTTGTTAAGGCTTTTTGTTTGGGGATTTTTTTTTTCCTAGAATACAACAGTTCTGTGTTTTAGTAAGAAAGGGGATGAATCAATTTAATTATTCTTTTGATTTCTTATCTCACATCAAATTCCCGTGGCAGGCTACAAGGATGCAAAAGAAACTAATTCTAACTTGGGAACAGTTTGTATTGAATGAGAAGTATGTTGTGCCTTAAACTGCTTGCTTCTGTAACTGTTCTATGGGAGTTGAAGCTTAAAATAATCTAGCTAATATCCCTGTGTTCTCCTGCTTAGCAGTAACACTCAACTACGTGCATAGGTATATTATGAAATTGTGGACAAGGAATTATCAAATACAATCTTAATTTGAAACTTCAGGGGCAGACTTAGTTTCAGTTTTCTTTTGGGGTCAACATAGAAACCTCTGTGGTGAGGTTGCACAGTTGAGGATGAGCAGGAAGGTGGATTTAAAGAGTGGGATACCTATGTGCTGAATATGATGAATGAAAATTTCTCTCCAGGGGTAAATAGAATGCTACAGTATGATTTCCAGAAACGCTGTGGCATTGGCACAGGGCTCAGTTAATAGGGAAGCTCTGAATTGAACCATTATTTATGATCAATCTTCTCTGACCTTAAGCACAGCTGCCTATGGGATCTGTCCTGAGGCCAATCAGCTATGACTGGCTAACTGGTTTAAGGGGCAAAAAAATTGTAGTATGTTGTGATGTTTAAAGTGAAGTGCTTTTGAAGGGAAACTATGGGACAATTAACTTACGTTTTTTGCTTTTGGGTTTTTTTGTGTTTGTTTTTTTTTTTCCCTTTACCACAGAGGTATGGAGAACTTGGTGGCTGGCTCCAACCTTCCCCCACTTTTTACAGATGAAGATGGACCTAAGGAAGGTAGTGAAATTACTGTAACTGGGTAAGCAACTACTTCTTTTTAACCTTCAGCTGATAGATGCTTTCACTAGACTTGCCGGGGAAACTGTTACAGTGGGAAGAGGACATTCTAAGTAATTTAAATAAAACCAACAAAAATAAATCCTATGACACTCCCTTAGCCTTCATAGAACATCACAGAACTCTAGGAGAAACCAGGACTTTTCTGAACTGATGGAAGTGATCCCAAAGTTTTCTTTAACATCTCTTATTACTAGGATTTTAGTCTTTAAGACAGATTTAGACAGCATGATAGGGACAGAGAGGGAGGGTGTGTATCTTTTGGCTACAGTGGTCCCTGCTAAATAAATTATTTCTGTTAAAGATATACGGTTCATCACTGATCTCTGAAAACCACTGAGAAACTGATGTCTTTCATTTTTATCAGATTGACTCTGCTTTTACAGATTGAAACAATGAACTCTTAAAATCAAAATGACAAAAGAAGTTGTCTTTTAGGAATACATGGGATTCTTGCTGTGTTTTGATACTTGATTTTTCTTTTCTGTTTTGTAAAGCACCAAGCAATAATATTTAGACTTTGCAGGCAGGTAAGCCCTGTAAAAAAATGAATATGGACACATTTACTTCAAGCAGGTCTGAATATGGATTTACATATCTGGCACTTCAAACTTGCTGGTGCCAAATGAGGTACATGTTCAAATTAGGTTTGTGTTCAAGAGGTATTAATGTGTTGAATGAGCTTTCATCAGCTTTCACTGCAAATGGCTACATCACATCGAAGTTTTTCCTGGATGTGTGGTTCGGAAAGCTTCTGTCATAAGGGGTAACAGGAAAGCTGAAAGGAAAGGAAAGCTGAAATGTTCCTCAAACTGTAACAGTGATTCTAAGAAACTGTACTGTTCCATTTTCTTTTTGATACATACCAAATTTAATTAACTTATAGGAGTGTGTATGTTTTGTTCCCTTTCTTCGTCTCTAATTGTTAGAAATACAAACTCAGTGTGATACCTGAAAGTCAGGCATGGATCTGTCCAGTCCATGTGTCTTTACCAGTAATTATGCTGCTATTGTTCAGTATAGTGAGTAATGAAAATATGCTGTTCTCTCTATTTAAAGACAGTTTCCTGTAGGCATTCAACCAAGAGTTCTGTTGATATATCTCAGTTTTCTATAGCTGTATTCTGTAGGAACAATTATTTTGAATATTTAAAATTTGGCATGCATGTGAGCAGCTGTAGATCTGAGTAAACAAACAAAGCTGACCTGAAGCATATGCTGCTGTTACAGTAATTTTCATGAACGTAGCTGGGCAAGGCCAAGTAATCTTTAGCTTGGCTGAAGAAGGGATTGGAATCTGAGATGAGTCCCAAAATCTTACATTGATTTGCCCACTGAGCACAGCGGTGAGAATGACTATGGGGTTGTTGCCCCAAAATATATGCTTATCTCTATCTGCCTACCTGCAGAAATATTTCTGCATGCCTGGTTTCTTTTTGTTTGTTTTTTTGGTTGTTTTTTTTTTTTTCTCCTCCAGGCAGCTTGCCCTTTCCTGGAGCAAGGTTGGCTGATAGAGCTCTTGCAGCAAAATTAGGGGCCATTTAGGAGCCTGTTGGGAGCTAGTCGTGTTTGTGCTTTAAATACCCACATATATCAACAGGAGGTTATGTTGAATGAAGTTCAATCTAGAAATCATACACAACCACAAACCTCTAAGTGTATTTGTGGAGAAATATATTAAATGCATCCAGAATGGTGTATATTCGTTGAAGATGAAACCATTCATTTCAAATTCCTTACGGTATTTTTGAAGAAGTGTAGATTCATGCTTTCTGATTTCTGATCCAAACATTTACTTGCTTGACAGTTGTTTGCATAATCAAAAGCTTCACTGGAGATGAAACAAAATAACACTTCAAAAATCAAACTGTCTTTGAAAGTCCATAGTAAATATTGCAGAGCAGTTGCTTGGATGGAGCAGCCAGTTCTTCAAAAATTACTCTTTAAAATCTTTTTTTTTTCTTGCTAGTGTAAGAATTGAATGTGTTTGCAACATTTTTGCATGTTTTAGAATATTAGGGAGGAAGTGATTTAGTGATATTACGATTATTTTTTTTCTTTTGCTATTATATGCTTTTTTCAGATTAGCTCATTCAGAGAGTTCATTCGGTGGTGGAACTTCACAGTCTGTGAATAACCCAGATTTGGTGGAGGATTTGTCACAGGTTCAGCAGCTGCAAAATGAGTCCTCTAATACTGCCGAAAACACTGAGCAGAAGCCTGAGGAGGAGGTGAGGTGAAATAATAGTCACTTCTCAATGAAGCAAAAGCATGCAGTTTTGTCATTATAGTTTGTCTTGCCTACTCAGATTTTATCGGATAGGATCACAAATTTTCATCTATTTGCCATTTTCATCTTTTGATTCTCTCTAGTTTTCTCCTGTGTTGTACAACTGCTCACAGATAGCCAAGGAAAGTTGGCAGTTGTAATGTACAGAGAACACCATGCCTGTTTCTAGCTTAGCCAGCAAGGTCCACAGACTGGTACTGCATTCAGTCTTTTTCTGAAGACTGGATGGTCAGCTGCCACAGCTTACTTTGTCTTGTGAGTCAGGAAAGTGAGACCATTGTACCCTTCTGGGAGTAACCAATGTCTTAGCATAATACTCTCAAATTTAGATTAATCCTTGTGTACCATCCCATGCTGATTTTTAGTGACTAAATCATGAAGGATCTGAAGTTTGACAAGAAAATGGTTTTGGTTTTTCTGATAGATGCATTTGATATTCCTCGTTGTAGTTTGTTTTCGGCTGTGAGGTCCTTGTTTAATTAAGGAAGTAGTAAAATCCCAGAAAGGAAACTAAAACTAACATGATGGCAGGAACATGTTGATCTGGGTAGAGATTAGAAGTACTGAAATAGTTGTATTTACATTGCATAAGAAAATAGTGTTGTCCAGAGACTGCTATAGTAGTAGTATGAGGCCAAGAGGATGAATGGTAATTGTGTTACTCCTGTGAGCTCACAGTGTGCCACAGGCAAATCTTACAGTGGAGTTTGTTCATCTCTCTGTTGGAGGTGATTAGTGGGAAAGAAAGCCTATAGAGTAGATTAGAATAGAAAAGCCTATATATGATCCTTTCACCTATATTTTGGGCACATAATGCACAAAGGTGAAAGATTTGGAAGGGGTAAAATAACTAGTTAACAATTGTTAACTAATACACAAAATCTTTCCAAACATTATACTGAGGCAAATGACTGGAGGGGGAGGCTGTGTGAGGGTGAGAATAATTTTTTAAAAACCCAAACAAATAAACAAATAATAAAAAAAAAGTTGCCATTGCATTAGCTAGGATGATAATTTCCTGGGTTATCAAGCCTCACAGTTTTACAATCAGAAGTTGATGTAAATGTTATTTTATTGTCCCTGTGGACCAGGAGAAACTGCAAACAACTTTACACAATGAGACTTCTTTGATTTTTCTTAGAGAAAAGTCATGATTGCTCTGAAGTAAGGTTTGAAACTTACATCCGTGGAGAGGATGTATTGCAGCAACATGTTCCTGATGAAAGTGTTTGAGACGTGAATATTTATTCCTTCCAAAGGTGGTAATTCTTTTCCTTCAATCTGAATTTTTTTCCGTTTTCATTTTGCAGCAGCAAAGAACTAAACGAGGAGGCTGGGCCAAAGGCAGAAAGAGGAAGAAACCCCTTAGGGACACCAATGCCCCCAAATCCCCCCTCACAGGGTATGTACGATTCATGAATGAGCGTAGGGAGCAGCTTCGAGCGAAGAGGCCTGAAGTCCCTTTCCCAGAGATCACCAGGATGCTGGGCAATGAATGGAGTAAACTGCCTCCTGAGGAGAAACGGGTACCATTAAACTCCCTTTTCCTTGTTGGATTATGATTACTGTTAAATAGGAATATTGTTGTTTAGTGAGGAAGTTAACACAGGCTTTTGATTAAAGTTGTGTTTAGGAATGCATTTCAAAATAAGGGGTACAGGTCCTCCAGAGTTCAAATAATGAACCCTGGTAGGGCTGTAGCATCTCATCCAGGTGCGACTTAAGAACTGTATCCTCTAGTGCAAAACTGTATTCAGACCAGAGGGGATTGCTCTAGTGAGACATTCCATGGTTTATGCGATTCATCTGGATGCAACTGTACCTAACTTGCATACAGCTGAGACCTACCAGTTTCCAAGGCCAAAACCATTGGGAGGATGGGGCAGGCATTTATTATTCAGTGTGGCTGAGAAGAAGTTGGCAGGATTTCAGAGCTGCTTGAAGGATTTTGCAGTTCTGTTTATATTACAAACTCATCAATGTATATAAACATCTGGTGTTGTAGAGTAAGAGAAGCAGACCTGAAAGGACAAGTTACTGGAGGAGATGGTTAACAGGAACAAACTTTGAGGCAATGTTTTAAAGTATTGCTAGCCCTAGAAAGAAAGTTGAGATCTGTATGATGGACAGGACAGTGAGGTTTACGTATTCTAGTTTCTACACACATTACCTCAGGAAATGGTGGGGTTTTTCCCACCTTTCAGTCAGAATGGGATGTCTTCTGATTGGGATTTCTGTTGCCTTCTGCGCTGATACTTGAATGAAGACCCAAGGCAGTGTTGGGTCTGGTTCTTTAACTCCTTCTGGAGTGGACCTTTTTAGTGCTAATGGGTGTCTTACCATCCATACCTGATTGCTCATTGGAGATTACAGCAAAGCAGTAGTTAAATCACAGTGCAACTTCATGCTATCATATGAATTTTATCAGGACATTTAAGCTTTTGAAATACTTAAAAGTTTTTATGACAGCTGGATGAAAAATGGGATAATGCGAAAAACAAGAGTTCCTTTTGTTGCTTTTTACCAAGCTTCTAGAATACAAGTTATACAGCGATATTATAAAATGGTGCATAGGCATAGCATTTTAACCATGATGAAAAATGTGTGGCAAGGCAAAAGAGTTGATTTGGTAACAAGTGTAGTGAGAATGATGTTGCTGTCTGCTGGCAGAGGGGGGGAAAGAGTATAAGACATTCTGCCCCTCTGCCTCTTGTCCTTAACAGATTCTTATCACGTCTGAGACAGTTTTTAACCTGGGAAAAAGGAGATTGAGTTCAAATCTCTATTCTATGTGCTGCTTTTTAAATACCCAGGGAATCTGTCCTTTTTGAATAAAGCTGTGAGAATCTAACCTATCACAGATCAGGGGAAGACTGCTGAGCACTTCCTTTCCTTCAGTTTCTCCTGCCCTTTTTTATTAAGGCAGTGAAGGCCACTGTTGCTTTAGAACCCACGTCTAATACAACAGCCCAAAATTATTGTTGAAGCTGACTAAGCTTGGTTTTGGTTAGCTAACAACCATGAATTCATTCTAGAGCAAGCAGTAGAGTCATAATACACTACTGCTGTGCAGGTTACTGCCCCATAATCCAGGGGAAAAGCATGTCTGACATTGTGCTTTTGTGACTGATCTCCAGTGATTAGCAAACTAGCTGTCCGATATAAAAGTTGAAGGGAAAGTCTCACATTTCCTCTGTTCCAGCCCTGTAGTCCTTGCTACTTGCCTTTGTATTTGGTGAGCATAAGGCAGGTCAGCTGAGCTGACGGGACTGGCCAAACAGTGAGTCTCCCCCAGAAAAAGACTGTTACTGTAGTCATAAAGCAAGCAACCTAATAATAATTATTCTTGTTATTCCCTTGTATGGGGGAATATCTAATGAGATGTATATATCTGCAGTAGAACATCTAGGACATCTACTTACAGGTAGTGCAGCAGAACTCATTCTTACTGATTCAAAACAATGCATACAAAATATAAGTTAAGGAGGAGAAACTTGTGGTGTTTTTAACTCAGTCACTGTGCTTTTTGAGTAGCACATTGCTGGAGATGGAAAGGAAGAATTAATGTCTTATGGAAGAATACAGTATCCAAAAGCAATGCAAACCCTGCATCACCACATTTGCACCCCACTCCAGAATGTTAACAGGCAGGGTTGAAACAATGTAGCAAGTGCATGGAACTTATAACTGTTACCTGTATTGTTGTGATGACTTAATGAAAATAAAAGGCATACCAGGTGACTAAGGTTCTCTCTGTTTTAATACTTACTTTCATTGAATTTTAAACTCATTGGGGGAAAAAATTGGGAAGGCAACTTTTTTCTTGAAAGAATCCCGTTAGTAAGTGTTGTGACCACTCCTTAAATGGCTTTCAGTTCATCAGTTCTAATGAATTCTCTAGTTAAGCTCATTCCATTATGCACATGTGAGAAGTATCTTCAGGCTAGAAAAAAACCAAAAGATTTCTTTTAACCTAAATGCAGATATCTTAAATTGATATAACCTAGGTTCTTTTATCTTTATGCTACTCTTGTCCAATAGCCATGTTGTTTTGTTCACCTCTCGGGTGAAATGTGTGGTTGTAGAATGGTAGTACTTCTTGTCATGGAGCATGAAAACAAGAGTGTATTGGAACTCCACTGTTACAGATATGAACCTTAAAGCATGTCTGTTAAGGCGTTCTTGTTTGATGGCATTTAATCCTAGCCACAGAAAGGCAATTCTTAAGTATTTGGTCTATAATTTGTAGGTAATGTTCACCTGAGTTGAGTAGCTCAGTAGCAGGTGACCTGTAGGCCTAACAAAAAAGAGTTAACGAAGTAGTGATGTGAATTTAAAAAAAAAAAAAATCAGAAAATGGGACACCAGAATACAGTAATTTTATCCAGAAATCTTATGTCTTTGCATCTCACATACACTCTCATTGTCTTCATTCCTTTCCTGTTTGCGTAGGTGAAATGGATCAGCACTTCATCTGAAAAGTTGTTTTTCTTCCCTTCCTCCTGAAGGGGAGGAAACTCCCTGAAACTCTCGGACTTTTTTGTTTCAGCGATACCTTGATGAAGCAGATAGAGATAAGGAGCGTTATATGCGGGAGCTGGAGCAGTATCAGAAGACTGAAGCCTACAAAGTCTTTAGCAGGAAAGCACAGGACAGACAAAAAGGCAAATCACACAGACAAGGTATTGCATGGGACAAAAATACGTGCCTAGCTAGAATAATAGAAGATTCACAGCTAGTCATATAGCCTCATACTCATTTAAAGCCTTTGATCTAAGGACTTTTTTAAAAGTGAATGTGTTCTTTCTATGGCATTTGCATCAGCCAAGTGTTAAGTGATTAGATTTATGTAAATTTAACTGTACCTAGTTTGTACTGGAGGATGTGCATTAACAGCATCAGTTAGGCACAGCTTCTATGTGATTTATTAGGAAAGCTTCACAAGTTTTCTGTCTGTAAGTGTTGTGTTAAGGTTGTGTAACTGCTTTAATTCTTTAGTTTTTGTTTTCTCAAATCTTGTGTATTTTGGGGGATTTCTTGTTTGTTTTTTCTTTTTCAGATGGAGCAAGACAACCTGCCCATGATCATGAGGTAAACATCTTCATTCTACCCTTACATCAGTGGATAGATTTTTTCACATGATGAAAGTTTCTAGTGAAGTAAAAAAAAAATAGTTTATGCCAGCTGAAGACCCTAATCAGAGGTTTAGAGTATGAATTCTTCCTCTCCCTATGCAGTTTTTGATCAAAAGTTAGAAACAGCTGAAGACTCTTATGATCATATTAGTATGATGAAAACTAAAGTCTTTAGTAAGTCTTGGGCAGGTACAAATGACCTAAGATAAAGTGAGAGTGTAAAGTACAGTTAAAACAGATTTGTTTTGTAATGTTAAATCAATGGGTGCAAGTCAGTATAATCAGAGCCTTTAAGTATCTAGTGTGTTAGAGGTTCAACTTGCAAATTTTTACTTTGAAATTTTTCAAAGGAGATAATCTTAATTATTATCTGGTAAGTAAAAATTGAGGTAAAACTTACAAATAGCTCGAGACCTAGATAAACCTTCCAAGTTAGCACTTTTTAGGTTGCTGTTTTCAGGTACTGATTTTCTGCAGCAACATGAGTGCTTGTGGCTTCCTTGAGAAGAAAATGCGTAAAGTAACCAAATCTTTGGGACATCTCTGGCTTAAACCTCCTTCTGCCTGTGTTGCCCCCTGCCCCACCCCCTGCCTCTGCATATGTAAATATGGACAAGAGTAATAATGCCTGGAGGTAAGATGCCTGTGCATCCTGGCTGACTATGGTATCTCTCCCCTTGAAGCCTGAAACTCTCTCCAGTTGTGTTACCTAGGGCCATAGAGCTTCTTTCATGGTTACCAATAAATTGCAAACAAGAAGCAATGAAACATCTTGTTTATACACAGCCTCTTCACTTGTAAGCAGTAGGCCTCTCTGAAAGATCTGTTTTTCTTTGTGAGTTTTTTTGCCTTGGGAAAGCAATCAAGTTGCTTTTTAATGTGTTCATTACTATAGTGACAAGGCTGTGCACTGCTGAGAGGCAACTACTGGTCTTGTCTACTCTAAGGAAAATAAGTTTCACTTCCAGGAAAATACTTTAGTAGCATGTTTTCGATATGCCTTTTTATTAACTCTTAAAGGAAGTACTTGCAGTAGGATTAATCTTTAGAAGTACATGGTCCCCAGGATTTCTGGTTCTATAGTCACTGAA
Source organism: Elanus axillaris (assembly GCA_026212715.1). Taxonomy (NCBI): domain Eukaryota; kingdom Metazoa; phylum Chordata; class Aves; order Accipitriformes; family Accipitridae; genus Elanus; species Elanus axillaris. The sequence goes on along the minus strand of JANZLQ010000002.1, from coordinate 3,020,820 downwards.
TCGAAGTTTGTCTTTAATTGTACAAAGACAGATTACTGAAGGCTTCAAGTTCTAGGTTGGCTGTGATGTTTACATAACCTTTAAATTATACAGGGGGCAAGCTACAAATTCAGAGTCTTACCTCTCATCCTTCTAACTCGAGCTGTCATTGCTGAAATCTCACATCATAAATGCAGTTAAAAAGGAGTCCTCCATACCCTGTGGGGCTTTTAAGCTTCATCAGATTGTTATTATATAGTTGAGCTAGCCACATGTTAGGCAGGCATCTTCTTCTGCATGTGCCTTTGCTTAGCATTCTTCACCTTTATATTATAAAATTCCACATGATCATCACCTGATGCTTTCACATGTTTTCTGCAAGGGAGTCGGGTATTACAATCCTGCATAGGCAAGGAACAAGCAGAAAAGATTTGGACTGCTTTTTAGAAGTATATACTCAAGTTGTTATTGGAAGCAAGACTAAAGCTTTTTGTTGTCTTGCTGCTTTCTTACGCACATTGACTATTATTGTGTTTGTGATTAGTAGGTATGATCTGATTAAATTATTTCTTGAGAGACTATAAGAACATAAGGTGAAAGAAAGCTTTCCTTCCCCCTTGCCCCACTTAGGTTTTCATTATTTAGTTTCTGTGAATCAGTGTTGAACTGATTTTAAATATTGTATATAGAGATGACCTAAAAAGTATTGCAGCGAACAATTCAAATACTGATTGTAATGAAAAAATAACAAAAAAATGAGGCTTGGGAAGGTGAGAGGAAACTTTTAATAGGCAGAGATAGCCATGAAAAGCATGGAGGCACTGTCTCAATAAGCACATCCGTGGGCATGATATAGAATGTTTTTCTTCCTCCAAATCCTAGTTTTATAAATATGACATATAGCAATATACACTAGAAGTATTAATTGTAATCAGCAGTGATCAAACCATTGTTAATTGTTCTCCATTGTTCTGTTACTGCTTCTTTCCTAAAGCTGTTTGATTCGGACTAGGTCTAGCTTCACGCAGTCAGTTACACAACATTTTATTGGCAAGTTGTCAAAGATTTATACACGCATCAGGGAGATTAGACATTGCCTGGTAGTATCTACAACCTTTGAAGATGGGGAAATGGCTGCCATAGTATGAGCACACAGGAAGAAAACCATCTACTCTGACAACATTTTTTTTTAATGAAGTAGTGTATTTGTTATATCTGTTCCTTACATTGTCTACACCTGACCGTACAAGGAGGGATGAGCTTAAACCCTGCAAAATCTCAGCCTTTTCTTTACTGTACTTCACTGTGTCTCTAAGAACTTAAAGTCTGATTTGTTCAGGAACTTCCAAAGATCAACCTCAGTTTTAATAACCAGATGAGAATTATTTGTTGACAGTCTGGAATAATCTCAATCTTATTTAAAGCAAATGATATAATGATTTTGGTTCTCTTTTGATTTGAGGGATGACAAAATGATATGCAACCTGAACAGACTGGGGCTTTTCAATAGGAGGTAATCAAAACCTTATGGTTTTAATCCTGAGTGAACCTTAAAGGGGCATAAGTACTTCAGAGTTCTCAAGAGGATCTTTTGCATGCTGGGTAATAGATTCTGTAATAGAAGAATGCTGATGGCTTCCATTGTCACTCTTCTGTTTAGTAGAATTTCTTGGTTGCCTTTCAGAAGCTGAACAGTTTAATAATCACTTTAATATTTTTTTGGGTTTACTTGAAGAAACTGTATCCTAGGGCTGCAAATAGAATACCCTTTCCTCTTCACAGTACTCACTCCTCCACCATCTATTTTCTAGGACCCAGCGATGATCAATGTCAGTGCCTCTTTGCACACGGGTAGCAACAGTAAGCGTGAATTAGAACATCTAAGATGGATGTCCTATAAGTGTTTTAACCAAGCTTCATAATGGCCAACATTTCTTAGTGCACAGTAATGCTGAGATCCTAGATTTTTTGGGCTGAAATTAATTCCTAGCCATCTAGGGAGTATTCAGACAAAATGAATGCATTATGCACACTTCTGTACATGACTTCTTATTTCTAAATACATGCTCTTGAGACTTTTTCCTTATAGTAGCAAGTATCAAAACATCAGTGAAGAACATGTGTGATCATGAACCTCTAGTGACATGCCACTGTGACACAGAGCTGGGAAGGTTTGTTCCCCCTCCCTCTACTCCCACCCGTTTCTAGTGTGTTTTCATTTGATTCAGGCCAAGTGACTTGAGTTCTCTCTCAGCAGATACAGAACTTCCCAGCTGTAATTCTACCAGACAATAAAACTCAGCTTATCTTTTACTTTAAAAAAAATCAATTGACAGTCTCCTCAGGTAAAGATAGAGTCTCTGAATTTCCATCTAGTCTTGTCTGTCTTGGTTGACTGCCAAATGGTGTTCAGCTCACCCTATCTAGCCCCTTTATGTAGCTGACACCAGTATGATACTCTGAGCTCAGGTGCCAGAATTCCCTTATCAGCTGTTAAATGTTTTTTTCTGCTGGGCACCAAATAATTTTTGACAGTACATAATTTTGGAGGATGAGTTTGTGGTACGTTATCAACTGTGGTGTTTCAGAGTTGAAAACCTTTTGTTCTACACAGGCATTCTCTCATGCTTAACTTTGTTTCTATATTAGGTAACAGGTTGATTGTAGTTGCTGCAGTTTATCAAACCAAATTTGCATTGGCTTTGTCAATAGCAATGCAGGCCTTAAAGCAAGCATTAATTCCCCTTGATTTTGACATGCAGAAATGGTGACTGAAGTATATTATAGAAGGTTTCTTTTCTTCTTGAGTCAAATTAAGATTTTTAAGTTTTTTGACTAAGTTACAGAGTATTTCCTGATTTAAAAGTTGTTTTTTAAAGAAAGCCTATTGTAGTCACAAATTATAAATTGGCATCAAATCTTCTGCACCTGAAATGCTCTCTTAGTTTTTAATAGCCTCAAGTTCCCATAGTTGAATTCACCAACTTTATCAGAGAAGAGATCTGAAAGTTGACAGGAAACCCTTGACTACGGGCTTTATCTTAAGATGACAAAACTTCTCTTGGGTCTTAAAGTGAAAAAATTTTGCAGTGTTTGGTTTTGCAGTACGCAGGAGGCAACAATCCAGTTCCTTGAAGCCCTCATATTAATGCGTACCTGCCATAGCCATGGTGAACGACTGCCTTTTAACAGCAAAATATGCCTATAAGTATTCACCTTTATCCTTCCAAGATACTACATGTTCTTTAAGCAGGTGTTCCCCATAGACTCTTAGAAATCGTGTTCATACACTTCGTTTTCAATAGTGGTGGCATCCATCTAAATGTTTCGAAAAAGATGTGGCTTGCTTGAAGCACTGTGCAGCTCCCATCTCTTTTGGAGCCGAAATACATCTCTCTTCCAGTTTGGAACAGACATGTGGAATTGGTACACTGTGGACAAGTTACTTATTTTTCCTTTAGCTGTTCTTTTTCTTGGCTGTTTTCTTTTTTGCTTTGGTAGTGAAAGACAAAGAACCATGAAACTTACTGTCTGGTTTTGCTCACTTCATCTCCTGTTTGTCAATATACTTGTATAGATGATTTAAGAAAGTGTCAGTTGGTTGATGGTGGAATGCTTTCCAGTGGAAAATATAAATGAATTCAGGTAGTTTTAAAACTGAATGATTCTGATGGGTAATGTCATTAGGGTGAAAGGGTATATTTTAGTATGTTAGATGATATTTTTTGATTATGGTATTTGGTCTTTATTAAACCTGTATGTTAAAAAAGCAGAGACCTACGCTTTGGGTCTTTCTGAGTAGGAGCTGGAAGTGTCTTCCATCCATCCAGCTCTTTATCTGCCTCGTTTTTTTGTCTCCCTTCTCTTTCTATTGATCAAAACAATTCCATGAATTCCTGAAAACAAACACTAATTAGCCATGTATTACTCTTTATTTTGTAGAAAGAAGCAGATACAAAGGAGAGATCTGTTTTTGATATTCCAATCTTCACAGAAGAGTTCCTGAATCATAGTAAAGGTAAGTTAAACTTTTGCAGGGCCCCCTTTGCTTTTCCAAAGTTTTTGCCAGGGGCTGTCCAGCTGAAGAGTCCTTGCACTCTCCCATCTTGGCTTAAGTAATGACTTGGGTAATAGTTGATCAGTGTTTCTGATACTGCCTTAGCTCTGTACTAACACAGTGGCTGCAACAGCAGTTTTTCCTGGCTTTGTTATCCCAAACAATCCTTTTTGGAGAATGTTTCTGATGTTTAAATTCCACTTGGTGTTATTCCAGCCAGTCCAAGCTGGATCTGCTGTTCTATAGGATTAAGAAATACCTGAGATACAGCATGATGATGATTCAGGCTAGTTAGCAGTATTTTATTTTGTTTTCGCCTAGACATGTGGAAGATTCCACTGATACATGTTCTGCTGCTCTATTTGGTTTTTGTAGCTGCATGTCCCAAGAGTGTAAGATTTTTTTCCAGATTTCATGGAGACTTTCTTAACTGAACAGATTTCAGATTCTTAATAGTTTTTTGATTACATGGGAATGGGTTGATATTCACAGCACGTGAAGCGGAGCTGCGGCAGCTGCGTAAGTCCAACATGGAGTTTGAGGAGAGGAATGCTGCTCTGCAGAAACATGTTGAGAGTATGCGTACCGCAGTGGAGAAGTTGGAGGTGGATGTGATACAAGAGCGGAGCCGCAACACAGTGCTGCAACAGCATCTAGAGACCTTACGCCAAGCGCTCACAACGAGCTTTGCTGGAGTCCCGCTACCAGGTAAGACTTTTTTTCCTTATGACTGACATGTTAAATTTAACTTCTAATGTTTACATGCTGTTGTAAATTCACAGCATGTGGCCTGCTGTTTTAGTTCTATTTTCTTGGCTGTTTCTGAGCTTTTGTAGTATTAGATAATGAAATCTTAAAATGCATGTAGGGGAAGGTTTAGTGTCTGCTTTATTTCAACTTGGTGGTTTTTTTTGTTACTGCTCTTATTCTTCCTAATAAAATGAGACACATATTCAGTCCTTGCTCTCCTTCACTTGTGTTGTGAAAATGTTACTAAATAGAAAAGGGAGGACCTGCAAGTTCCTTGATTAAAAGAAAGGCTGAATCTGTATTGTCAGATGCCAGGGAATCCACTTAGCTTCTATGAATGCTGAGCTGAAAGAGTTTTTTTATAATCAACTATGAGACTCAGATCAAAGAAAACAGTGCTTCATTAGTCCTGATATCCTTGGAACTACTCACTCTGTGGAGTTAGGAGGATATAGTTTTACAGAATCTGTCACAAGAGGTGGTGCATGGCAAAATCGCCTCCTATACCAGTTTGCATGTTGGTACAATTTACCCTTAGCATAGTCTTAACTTCTTGGAATGGCTGTAGTAATCTAAATATTCTGTGGCTTGTTTTACTATGTTAACTGTAGGTAGTGGGGAAACACCCACGATGGAAACTATCGATTCCTACATGAATAGGCTGCACAGTATTATTATGGCTAACCCACAGGAGAATGAGAACCTCATAGCCACAGTCCGAGATGTGGTAAACAGACTTGAACGCTAGTGACTGGGTAAGTGTTTGCTCTTAGGCTGCTTTTGTTTGGCAGCTGCTTGGTACCTCTGGCACTTGTTCTGACTCTGATTCTTGTGCTGATCACCATATTGTATGATCAAAAAGTTTTCTTTCTCAAAGCCACAGAAGCAGGTTGACTTAATGAAAGTCAAATGGGGTTGAAAATTCCAACAGCATTAAAGGGTTCTGCAATTCCCCTTAGTTCCAAGATATTTTGTATAAAGACATAAATAGCTGTTTGTCCTATTGTTCATTGCGTTTGCATAAGGTGAATAAGAACACTGTCAGAATGGTGTAAAAAAGAAAAATTATTTAAGTTTTAGTAACTAATATAGAAGAAGGTTCCTTTCTTGAGTGAAGTAAATCTGAAAAATTCTGCATTAATTGTGGAATGTCATAGTCACAGAAATTTTATTTGTCTCAAGAGGTTACAGGTGAACTCAACTCCATTGTAAACTGAAAATACCCTACCACTACCTGCTCTGTAGCACCTGTAGTCAAGCTCTTCTGATTATGAAGGTTTACATGTAAATGAAGCACTGATGTGTAGTTCAGGCTCTATGTAGCATTTGCCGAGACTTGCATGATCATGTGGTTTATGCATAGATTATTACTTGAGCTCATGATTCTGTATTTTTGCTTCTGTTTAACAGCTTAGAAAACTAGCAGGGAACTGAGTAGAAAAACAAATCAACAAAGAAATACCAGTCTTTCTGCATTACTGTACTTCTTTGCATTTCCCACACCACTTACTTCCCCACTTCCCCATGACACACAGCACTAGACAGCCATTAGGAGTTTGTCTACTTCTATTTTAACTATGTACATACCTGCATTCTTTAGGCATTTATTATGTGGCAATCTACTGTACATGTCTTGAATAGTGTTTAGAAATGCAAATAAAGCTGTGTTGTGCCATCTGCAAATATGAGGACAGGGCTTTTTATCCTTTCTGATTCTGACCTTTTGTGATACTGTGTAGAACAGTTAATTACACTTCCCCATTATAGTGTGGCTTAAGCTAAAAGATCATTGTCCTTCCAGAGGGTAGCCAGATGGAACGGACTATAGTTCTAAGAGATGACTGAGCTCCCAGCAGAATAAAGAAGTGTCTTTACTGCTGCTATTTGTGAAAGGAACAGCTTGTCGATCCAGGTCTGGGATTTTTCAGTAGCTCATCAACCTCCTCATTTTTGTATACTGCTTTCAATTAGCACTCAAGCTTAGAAGGAGAATCGGGGGATGGGGAGGTTTTACAGAATGTGCAAGAGGGAAAGCAGTTTCTCATCAATCAGTTAGTAAAAGGGCATGCCAGGCCCTGAAACAGATGTTTGTCTTTTAAGCACCTTGCCAGAAAAATTGTATCTCAAGGCTACGAAAATCTAGACTTCGGTTTTCATGTCAGGTGGATTCATATTTCCTAAATGATGGACAGTTTCTGTGTTCCTAAAAATGCAAATATCTTTTTCTTGGATAAAATGGATTCAGCTGTAATTGGTTTGGAAAAGAAAATTTCTTGCTTTAGAATTCTTCCTTCCACTTTACAGTTGAAAAATAGGACTCCATTCCCTTCTTTACCCTCCCACGAGTACCTTCCCTCTTTTCAGCACCAAGACAGTGTGAGGCAATTAAAACCGTGATTAATAATCACCTAGTTTTGCTATATAAAGACATACACGTAACTGGATATCATGATCAAGAAATTCATAGGGCTATTGATTACACTAAGGCAATGATTATATTTTGTGATAAAATCATAAAAGGGAGAAGGTTGCCTTTATTGGATGCAAACCTAGAAAAAAGTAGAGCTTCCATAGAAAAGAGGGAAGCTTTGGATAGAAAGGTTCAGCTGGCATCTGATAAATTGTATCAGCAAACTGTCATCATCATTGTCCCTTTGTTAACATGCATATGAAGTATATTCTCCTATATGTAATCTCTATCAACCAAATGGTCTGTTTGAGGTTGAGACACATTACAAATCAATTTCATAGAAAAATCTTATTTATTATGATACTCTCAAACCACTGTGCTTGGTGGCTTAGTACATTATTTTTAGTGACTACTTGACTATACTAGTGAATGTTTCTGGTTTTCTGTACTGCATGGTAAAGAGGACTTCTTTGTGCAAACAGTATATGGGGAGAAGAGGAAGCTTTTCTTTATTTAGCACTGTTCTTTGGATGGAAACAAGAATCCAGTTACAGTTGTCTCTATAGGCTTCTTTGCTATACTTCTTAATATTGTGTTTTCAGAAAAAGCATGCAAAAAATAATGTCACAGTGCCTATTTAATCCTGGCAGACTGTAGTCTTCTAACACTTATTTTTCTGTTTCATCTGCAGGTCTCGTGACCCAGGGATGCTTTACAAAATTTTTTTGGCCAGTGTGGAATAAGAAGCCATGAGGGAAAGACTAGGGGTGGGAGGCAGAATTGCAGGTTTGTCCTGGTCCCTGCCTTTGTGGTTTGTCGTTGAGACAAACAGATCAATGCATTAAAAGGTCTTAAGAAGCCACGGACACCACCCACTAAACATTTGGAACTGTCCTCTGTGTAAACATTTAAGAGCATGCAGCTTTTGTGCAATCTTCAGTTTCTTACTAATTTTGCTGGGTGTGAGGGTGCATACGTTCTGTGGACAGGCTGACTATGGAGATGAAATCTCGCAATTTGTGAAATGACGTCAGCCTACGTGCTGTAGTAATAACTTTGATGTGTTGTATTGCCTAATGTCTTCAAGTGTCTTTTATTTTGTTTTCACGTTTATCTTGTGGGATTACTTTCCTCAACATTAGTTTTCTTTGTTTGATCTTGTTATCTGATACCTGCAGTACTAGATAGCAACGCTTGTGTTCTCTGCTGTAACAGGCAGGCTTCCTTGGTGCACTGTCTTGTCCTACCCTGCCTGCTATGTTTGTATAAGCTTTTCTTAAGCGTAATCCTGTTTTTTGGGGTTTTTTTTGTGTTAGCCTGCAACTTCTACAATGTGAGTTTGCTCCCTGCTAGGGACTGACTGTGGTTGATGCTTTGTGACTTGATTCTACTATGAGACAGACTTCCTCTCTCCCCCCTCTCTTCAAGCACCTCTCTTGCACATAGCATCCTGTGCTTCTGTGAAGGTCTCCTGTTATCTCTTGAAAATGTTTGGTAGAGCATTTTACTACCACAAAGGTCAGTGGTAATTAAGATGGAAAGTGAAACGTTGGTTCTCAGCAGGGAGAATAGGAATCTCCATTTTAGACTAAAACCACAAAGCTTGCCTTCCTCTGATATGTTGCTCAGTCTAATTTAACGTTACTGCCTTGTTTTTGAGAGAATGATCTCATGGTGAGAGTGGTATTCTATAAAAGGAGAAATGGGCAGGGGGATTGCAATTTTTTCTGCCCTCCTGAATCACAATGCTGGCAAGTAATATGCCTGGAAACAGCACATGTATTTTTGCATGAATTATTAGAGCTGAGAAGGTTATTAGCAGCTAGGTCCACATAGCAGCCTGCAGAATTCTACATTACAGCCCATAAGTGCTTTCACCTTTTGTACAGTTAAAAGTACAGCCTGTGGAGCCTATAGCATTCAGCATATTATGTTCGAGTGTGACCTAAATGGCCTTTCACTTACATCAGGTAGAACTCTGCATGCTCGAGTCTGAAATCTTGCTGAGCTATGCTGCACCTCCTGTCAAAGATGAAGACACCTACTGTCTTGCACTAACTTATGCAAATCATTTGCTGCCCTTTGGTTCCTGTCAAATTGTTAATTCAGACTTTGAGCACTTGTTGGACATCTCTGGGCTTTATGGTAATAGTTGAAATGCTCTTTCTTTCACATGACAATCTCCTTGCTCCTCCTTGAGAAATCTTTAAGATTTCTCTGTTATGGAGATTGCTTTCATTACTGGAGCGCATTGCAGTCAGCATTGCTTTAGTGTATCTGTAACGCAAGTATTTGAAGATTGAAAAGCAGTTTCTTCTTTTCCCATGCTGTACACATGGACTTCATGCTTGCCTGAAGCCATCTCCAGGTCAACACCTCGTATGTCAGGTCTCCGCTTACTCATGGGCTTATTGCTGTAGTCAAGCAGCAAGGATTTCCATGTACATTCTTCAAGTCTTCCTTCAGGGAGGAAACTCCTTTCTCTTGTCTTCGGTCTCCTTTTCAAGACTTCACAAAAAGGAACCTCAATTTGCTGCATTGACCTCCATTTTCCTTAGCATGGATGAGACCAACTGATGTTGGCATGAACTTCTTTTAGTGAATGCTATAACAAATATTGTGTGGGGAAAAAATTCTACAGGTTAATATTGTCTCCAGAAGAAGTACTGATACCTTCATCTCCTGTGTGTATATTTTTTTTTAGAATTGGTGTTATCTGACTTTTATTGAAGCGGCCAAAATGCACTGCATAGCCAAAAGTTGATTTACAAAATTCTAAAGTTCAGTCTGTGGCATCTTACCTAATACCTGGAGTTGTATCCCATAAAGACTCCAGAAATTGCTATGTAATACGATAGTAGAATGCAATTCCAGGCTGTGACATACACATACCATAAATAAGGCATGAGTGGCTGTAGGCTGCCCCTGCTTACATAAATTCAATGCAGCTATCAGCTCGTGGCATATTGCTAATACATCATTCTCTTGAGTATCATGCAAGTGTTATGGGTTAGGAAATTTAAGGTGATATTATTATCTGAGGGCTGACAAATCTCTTGCTTTTTCCCACAAGGAAGGAGGGGAGGTGGTATACTCAGCATCTGGGGGAAGACTAAGTTCTTGCTCATCAGTGATGTGACAGATGATGCTTTGTCTCATTAAGAAGCTTCTTATTTACATTGATTTACCCTATAAAAATGGATTTCATCTTTCCAGTGTTTTCTGAGTGTCACTTCAGTTTACATTTTTCAATGTTGGCTGATAAAAAAAAGCAGTAAAAAATGAAGTGCGTGTCAAGGAGAAGAGCAGGATAAAATGCTTTTGTCACTTAGAGAAATGTTAAGAGAAATATATGAAAACAGAATCCATTTGCTGGATTAATGTGTTTGGAATTGTTGAGATGCCAAGTTTTCTGTACAATGTTTTTGTAATTAAACTTTGGACTTCCTTTGTTTTTAAGAAGTTGATGTGCTTGTTTGACATTTGCTTCATTAAAATTGTTCAACATTGAATCCATTCTGATTCAATTTTAACTGCATTTTCATGAAAGAACTATTACTAGCATTGCTCTGTTGTCTGAGAGATTTTGGCAACTCCACATTAACCTTTGAAAGGAAATAATGTACCTCTTTCCCCCTCTCCATCTTCAGTGTATGTCCCTCTGAAAAAGCTAAAGTAATTATTTATAGTAATGAAAACTTCAGAGATCTTTGGTTATAGCTAATTGCTATCAGTGCTCTTTCTGTCATCTTTGTTCTTCAACTTGAGTAACTTTTAAAATGTTGTGGGTGTCTCTCCCTCAGCCCTTTTTTTGACATCCCTGTCTTCCTTTGTCTCCCTAATTTCCCACCACCATATTTATTTTCTCTTCCTATAAGAACCTTCTGTATCATACCTATTGCCCCCCTCTTGGTTTTCTTTTTCCCCTACTACATGTTTATCATGTATCTTCCCTTCTACTTGCTGAGTATGGAGCCAAACTGTAGCCTCATGAAATGTGCTTTGGGTGTAGATCTTCTGTGGAGGAGTTTTGGATTACTTTGGCCTGCACTGGTGCTCTTTCAGAGGTCACAATGCTGTAAGCAACCGTGTCTTTGTGTTATTTTTGTTGTCACATCTCATTTTGATTGCCAAATTAATACTTGGTCTTTCTGTATACCAACGGGCTTGTTTCAGATACTATCTGCTATCTGGGGCAGACTGCACATTTAGATTTACAGTGCTTTGGAGATTTTGTCAAATGTGGATTATGAAATTATAAAGATATAAAAAAATAGAAGAAATAGAGGGAAATCTCCTATAGGAGAATAGCTGCCATGTGACATTGGCTAGTCCAGAGTTGGAGAAGATAACAGGAAAACAGTTGTACACCTGGAGGGAAAGAATAAGAGCAAAGCAGCAATAAGTTCATTAAAAGACAAAGATCTAGTTCTTCTCTAACCTGTGGTGCTGTACGTGGCATCAGGAGCAGATGGTAGTCAATCATGCTCAATTTAAGACAATGTAGTGTAGTGTAGTACTTCCGCTGTTTTTTCCTGTTTGTTACCCTGGTTGCTCTACTGCTGGTCAATTGGACCGATGATTAATTTAAGGGAAGTTAGGGGGTTTTGAGGGTTTTGGGCTGTTTTAAGAGGGAGAGATTGCTTCCTCTTCCTAAGGCAGGTTCCTGTTGATAATGTATTTGGAATCTGAAATTAGGTCTTTTCTTAATCTTTCGCTTCAGTTGTAACCTTCAGAGTCAGGAGTACACTCAGGCTTGTCCTCTACTTTAACCATAGAATTTTTCTGCTTGTGAACCATGAGTAGTTTTGCTGCGTCTTTCTTCCTCATTGCTCATAGTATTGAGGGTTTTTTTTAAATCTTTTTAAACTTCAACTTTTTGGAATATATTAATGATTTGCCATCTTAATTGCAAAATCTCTGGATTTTGAATGTATTGTACCATTTTGGTATGTGGTAAAGTATCCACATCCACTATGTAATACAAGGAATAACATTTATATAAAACTGATTCATGGGTTATATTAATAAACCTGTAATTCTTACGCTGTGGGTTCTTGGTTTTTATCATTTAATGTGTAGACACTGATAGTTTGTGTATCTGAAGATACAGAAACTGGAGTTTGTGAAGGTTTGAAGCTCAAGTCTGTATTATTACTGGCATATGGAGACCTGTGCAATGCAAGTTTTTGGATATTTGTACTAAAGTAATGACAAGCAAATGCAGCTAGAATATTTCTAAGCACAATTTTGGAGGGCAGCAAGAGGGAAAGGAAAGGTGGCTGTACAAATCATACTAGACACGAAAACACACGGCTTCCTACTCTGAAGTTTTTTAACTCAGAGGAAAACTTAGGGAAGAGAGGTGTGATGCTGATGGCAGATACCACTGAACTATGGCTACTGTGTGATCTCTATTACAAAGTTGTATTGGGAGGGAGATGGGACCAATGATTTGACTTAAGTTTCACCCCAGTATGAGGGCAAATGCAACACAGGTTTATAGTGTTTGTGTGTATTTGTAGCCACAACACAGTGTTCAGACAGCTCTGTAGCTTTGAAAATCAATGTTTGTTTTAAACTATCCAGATTTTATTTGCATGAGTATACTAAGGGAAAGTTTGTACCGAAATGCCATTGGTTCTGTTAATATTACTTCATGAAGTGCTGAAGTAATACTTGAAAAAATCTGTGTAGAGATAGAGAAGTAGAGAAACAATGCAGAAGGGATTGCTTGTTTAGTTGAGGGAAAAATTGGATCATGCAAAAATAGTTAAACTAGGGTTTTAGGTCCTGATCCTGAAGTGCTTAAGCATGAGGTTAACTTTATACTTGTGAATGGCATAAAAACTGATTCCCTGAATTACTTGCCACATTGGTGCTATAGATCAGAAAAAGAAAGAAAAAATAATGAAGCACATGTTAAAACAAAAATCATGAGGAAGCATATATTCTTCAAAAAATATGTGGAACTACTTATTGAATAAGAATACATCTAAAAGTACTGAAAACAGTATACCCAGTTAACCCATTAATGGGATTTGAAGCCACTGCAAGTTGCTAACCAGGTATGTTGTTCTATTTAGAATGCTCCTTTTCCTTTGTGTCCTTTATGCTGTGTCTTTATATCCAGGTTTGTGTCATCAGAAATTAAGCACCATCCTCCTTTATGTATATGTAAATCATTCACTGATACCAGATTCCATGTAGCCAAACTCCTGCCCTAGCTTGCGTGTTTTAGGGGAAGAGAAAATGTGCTCTTTTAATATGATAAATAGTACAGTGGGATTCCAAAGAGGCCTGCTGGGGCCTCTAGCAGTTCATAATAGTAACATGGGCCACATTATTTTTGCAATACTAAAAGGAAAGTTGTTTTACATTAGAGAATGTGGACATACAGGGTTCTCCAAGAAAGTTTAGGTATCAGTATATTTTGCCAATTTGTTAGGCAGGTTGCTTGCAGCGTGTCAAAAGGAAAATTTTGATTAAAGAGTTAAGAAGCGTTCTGGTTTTAATAAATGGGAAACTTTGATTCTCTGGCTGATAACTGGAAAAGATTCCAGCTGGTTACAAGTGCTACTGTTTATAGAATATAAGCTTTAGGGAAAGTAGGTAAAGGGAATTATGAAGAACATAAGCAGGATACTCTTCCAGACTTACTAACATGCATATGCTTAATTTAAATACTTAAGCAGTCTGTTAAAATTCATTCCTTATGTGCATATCTGCCCAGGCTGGCAGGGTTCTGGTGTTGGTTTACTCTGGCCACGTAGCTGTCCCTGAGCTTATGCTAGTACAGTGTGGTTGAAAAATTTGGTCGTCTTGATATTAAATCATAATGGTGTATATATTATTGAATTGATGCAAGTTGTTTTAAGGTACAAGAGCATTCTAAGATCCTCTGCTTTCTTTTTCCCTGTTGATTAAATGGTTCATCTCCTAAAGTTGTTAAATACTACTGTTTATATGTTTGTAGCTTTGGTCACTCATGCTCTAGAATGTGAAAGACGTTCTCACTTTTTTCTAGAAGTATGTCTGTGCATTGAAGTCCATCTGATCTTTTTGTTTATGATTTTGGATTCTAAATACTTACATATAAAGAGTTCTGCCTGTCCAAATCCTTGGCTGCTAGATATCCGTCTGGCTTCCTTTAATTGCGTAGAAGAATGATACATCAATTGCATACCTGGCTGTCTGGGAATCAGAAAGAGGTCTAGATTTCTTTCTGGTGTAATAGTACCATGGGATTTCTTTCTCCATCTCATACTGGCAGTTTTAGTTTTATTAAATCTGTTTCAGTCTTACTCAAGAGAGAATTCCCTCATCTAATTTATTTGAAATAATCTTGCTTAAGCCCAGGACACTTGCAGAGAAATCCCAAGCTAAAATTTTATGCCTATAAACATAATGTTTCAACCCCTCACCCTTCAAAATGGATGTTAACAACTGTATTAGTTTTCTAATTCTTCTCAGAGGAAGTTTCTTTTCCTCTGTGACACTTCAAATCCTGCTCAAGTTGGTTTTGTTTCTTTAATGTTGGAGGAAGAGAAGTAAACTGTTTGGACTTGGGGGAGAGATGCAGGAAGTTTATCAGAATTCCAAGCCAGCAGGATGGCTGAGTCCAGGAGAGTGAAAAGGCTCTGGAAAATTGATCTAACGCCTTTCCTGGAGAGGTCTGTGGCCTTTTTTAGCATGAATGTTGTATATGCTCTGAAACAGCAGTACACAAGCTGTTTTCCTTGTATGTAACTATGGATTATGGAGGGTGTTGTCCTCAAAAGATTTCAGTTCTCTTAAAACACTTCTACAGAAGTAGAGGGTCTGCTCCTTTAGAAAATGTGGCTGTATACTTTCATGTGCTATAGACGTGATATACAGGAGGGAAGGGTGTCACTTTTCTGTTTACTAGCATTAATAGTGAGTGACCCTGGCATATGTAAATGCACAGAGTCAAATTCTGTTTACAACCCATTTTTTTCCAAGAAAGGTGAGTAAGAATTACCTTCTACCCTCACCCCATTAAAAATCTGTTAAGGGACTTTGTAGGATAAGGACAACAGGAATAAGAGGATACAGGAATAGAATTTGCATTTATTCTTGAGGTTAATGTTCACCTACTGCCAGTGGAGAAATGGTTGAGTTTTTAGTCTCTGTAAGTTTGGATTCAGACCTGCAAATTCCATGCATTCTTGAAGTGCTTTTGAGCAGAAAATGTAGCAAATGTGAAAATGGAGTTCCAGCTGCATCCTAGTTTCAGAACTTCACAGTTCTGTGGTAAACGTGTATTTCCAGATGTCTGAAATATCTATGCACATAAGGGAAAGAACCGATTTTCTACTGGGGGAAGCAGTGCCCTCTAATGATAAATCTTGGTATCTCAAAATGAGAGTGAAAAAGCCTGTGAGTGGGAGCCAGAGCCAGAGAGCTTCTGGGCATGGAAATTTATGTCAGTTCACAGGTTTTGTTCTAGGCAGATAGTAGTTTCTCCGTTGTTTTTTTCATTTTGTTTTGTTTTCTAAAATTATTTCTTTGTTTCATGCAGATACATTATCCTTTTCCTACCGTTCTTTGAGGGGCTGGTCAGGGTGGAAGTGGTACAGCAAGCATTCTTGTGTTACAAGGAAATGCTGGTATAGCGAATAAAACATGAACTCATTTCGCATGTCTTTGAAGTTGTTGTTCTGACAGCAAGGAGTGGCTGTGATAAAGGTTTCTAGTTGGGTGAAGCTGATTCTGTGTGTTGGCTTATATGTAAAATCAGCACAGCTGACTTCTCTAGCTTCCTAACTAGTAGGAGCTGTGAATACATAAATCTCTGTAATGGAAGCTTTGCAATTCTTAGTGTTTACATAGTACTGGGTCTTTGCAGACCTGGTGTTCATTCTGGGAGCCTGCAGCAGCTTCACGCTGAAACAGGACTGCCAGCTCTCCGGAGCTAGAGCATATACAGCATGGTGGTAGCTGTTTCACTATGATCTTATTCCAGCCAACAGTATCCCTGCCCAACTGTGAGCTTGACTAACTCATCAAAATAGTAGAAAACTACCCAGCTTTTTTTCTTGCTGAAAGTTTCCTGTATTTTGTGAACTTGCTGAGCTCATGTAGAAGCTTGCAAGCACTAGGGTTTGTGCAAAGTAAGCAGAGGATCAGAGAGGAGAGAAGGGAGAACAGGAACTCCTTTCTGGAGGTATCTTGCTTGCATTTTGGCTCACTGTTTCA